>JARSSU010012600.1:0-22719 GCA_029619165.1 Eurosta solidaginis | reverse complement strand
GGGTGAAACAAAGACACATATTTCAGTTACATCTGAGTATAATGCGTATTGAAATTTAGTAGGACAAAATTATGCGCAGCAATTTCAGAGGTGTATTTATAGTTTGTCTCTTAGCAGTCAATATAAAGTTTAAGCGTAAACGGATATACGCGTGTTTAAAAACACGGCTATTAATTCATCTATCGGGCGAAGTATCGAAAAATTTACATAAATGCTTTGGTTGCCTGCCTACGCTTTGACAACGCCATACAAAAAACAATGAAACGCCGTACGTTATCTTTGCTTTGAAGCGACCAAAGCGTGAAATTTTCCATGTTACACGTGTGGCGCTTTATATTTTGACTCTAATTTAAATAAATTTTGCTTTCCGTATGTTTCCGCATTGTTGCAGGCTACAAATCTTCTAGTATTCTTATTTCCGCGGAAATATATGCAACTATTTCATCTGTAAATACTACAAAGTTTTATTAAACTATCAAATGCAACTCAGCTTGAAGTACTCTTACGTACCAAAAATGCAACTCTAGGCTTGAGATTTGCATCAGGTGAGGGAGGCTGTTTGTAGTTTTGACGTTTATCGCTTAGTTGACACACTTGTGTAGGTACATTGTACAGGTCTACAAGTAGGATATGTAGCAGCACGCACATACACAGCCACTCTCACCTGATAAAATGCTTGTTCTTGTTCGTTTTTTTTGTGGATGCTATTTGGCACTGTTGTACTTCTTAGGACCAAACAAAGTTTAGTAGCTGCTATCGAAAACTGCTTAAAATTTTTTTTCTTATATTACAAAGAAATATATTTATTTACTTTCAAACGAGCACTTAATTACATCTCTCTTTAATAACCATATATTTTGGACAATTTTAATTAACAAATTGTGATACTTTTTTACGGGGACGATTGCTAAAACACGACCAAAACCGCCGGGGGAGGTATTAATAGACGCGTTTTTGCCTCGCTTCCAATAATTCGAATACTTTTTCTCTTCGGACTATTGACAACAGGACAAAACGCGTCTATTCATTTTTCTTTCCGCTTTTTTGGACGGGTTATTGCAGTCGACCTCGGTTTCAAACTGTTTTTCGCGGAGAACTTTTGAACGGTAGAAAAACTTAACTCCCGTGTTTGTATTCTTAATACTGAAATAACTACGCGTCCTCAGATACCCCAATGGAAGACTTTTTTATAATTTTCTGAAGGACCCACATGGGTGCACTTAAAATTTCCTACTAAATTCGTTAAAAGAAATTTACCATCACAGCAACCCATATCTGATATTCCGATCCCTTTTTCCTTCCCTGTGTCGCTTCGACGAAGCAACCCCGGTAATTTTGACACTTCGTTCAGTGTCAAAACTCATGTTCCACGCAGGTTCCACGCTAGTTTGACACTGACCGAAGTGTCAAACTGCCGTGTGTTAGAAAGGGAAAGAAATTGTTTCCCTCTCATACATATCATACTTGTAAACCTGTACAATGTGTAGGTACACTATGGGAAATCTACTCAGACTGCAGTATAATTCAAAGGCAGCCATGTATGATAAACAATAATATGCTTGCCAGATTTCTCAGAATAAGAGAAAACGCCAACGGGATGGGAACACCTGAATAGTCATGTCGTCATGGATTACATGTATTTTTATGGAGAACGGCAGATCGAGCGGTGCTATCGCCATTTGACATGAAGAAGTAGCCAATTTCCTACTTTTGTTACAATCAAAGCATAAGAAGAAGAGTTCGACATTTGCTTTGGCTAACTGTACTTTCACATTTGCAAGTGAAATTGTATTTTTCACTCTTTGGTATTTTTCCATCGTGTTTCACAATTAAAATCTGCAAATGAATAGAGGACAAAATATGTTAACGAATATTTTCTTGTATAGTGATAGAGTTTATAACAGTGCTTCGCGACATTTTGTATGTGAATGGGCAAGCGAAATAAGTTTCAATTGCTAAGTCTGAAGTTCCTTATATTCACAAATGCAATATCTTCCGCGATTGTGGCGATGTTACTGGCATGCATACGATTGCGTTTAACGTATCTATATGAGACAGTTCATTGTGGTTCGGCCATGGTACAATAACCAGGTAAAAGCATCAGAGTTGCATTTTATATGTTTTTCATTCGGAGGTGGTCATAAAATGTCAAACTTTGTTTATGTTTACATTTTTTGTTTATTTACTTTGATGTGAAATTTATTAGGTAATTCTTTACTTTAGCTCACAACTACTAAAAGTCGTCCAAAATATCGGGAGAGGTGTCAAAGACGCGCTTTGGATTCAGGACCACGAATCCGAAAACGGAAATTGAAAATTTTATTTCTTTCCAGATATATTTACAAAGTTGAAAATTTCCATGTGGCTGTTGTAATTTTGATGGTGTTGTGTACCCACAAAAAAAAACTGTGGGTAAAAGTGTTTTGCGTGGATATATATTTGGTCTCCCATGGTAATTTTTTATAAGCGCGGCCGAAGGCTGCCAACGCAGAAAGGTGGTCTGCGCAAAATTACTACGGATCCCACCCCCGGTTTCGGAGGTACCCGCGGGCCTTTTTTGGTTTTTCGTTAATATCTTTTGAACGAATTAAAATTTTTATTTTCCGCCTTCGGATTATTAATACTGATGTCAAGACGCGTCTCTGGTAGCGTATTAGCAGTTGACCCCTCAACTAGACTATTACCTGCGCAAAAATACTATGGATTCCATCCCCGGTTTCGGAGCGCTCCGGTGCCATTTTTCAGTTTTTGGGAATATTTTTTGACAGAAATAAAATTTTTAATTTTCGCTTTCGGATTCGTCGTCCTGAGTCCAAAACCGCATTTTTTTAAACACCTCCCGATATTTTTGCACGAGTTTTTGCAGTGTGAGCTAAAGTAAAGAATTACCCCGCAAGATCAAGGAAGAGGAAAAATTTGGAAAAAGCTTGTGGCGTTAGCTTCCCTAAAATGGCTTAACTTTTTTCGCTCCATTTTCAGGCCTGTGACCTTATTGTGGGAGCTCAGAGAGTAAATTTGATGCCCAACTCCACTCCATCGCTATATTTACCGTCTTTGATGTAAATATTGTTCCCGAATGTTGTAAGATAAAAAATATAATATAATTTTATGTATGACTTAGCAGTGCTAATCAAGAGTTTGCAAAAAACGGAAGTTGTCTCATCGTCCCCAACGGCATTCCTACAGTTATCTACCAAAATATCGACAATCTTTCGCCGCTACAACGTGAAGGAAGGACAAAGGATAAATAATAAAGTCCTTCTACATGTTCGCTTTTTTTTAAGTGACACCGTTGGAGCGAAAGGTCAATACTTCGCACGGAACAGCTGCAGCACACAAACGGATATGCATGATGTACCACGAATAAGCCGTGAAACCCAGACGCAGTAACCTCCCCTAGTTTCAGGGCCACCATTAGTTTACAAAGAGCGAAAATATGCTATACAAGTATACGCAAAACGGCCCTTATCAGGGCCACCACTAGTCAACAAAGAGAAAAAAATGCTAAAGAATTATACCTACGAAAAGCTGCCCTTATCAGGGCCACAAACAGTTTGCGAAGAGAAAATATTGCTAGACAATTATGTTTTACATGCTATAGATTTACTTTTGGATTATTTATATCATCCATATGATGACAAGAAAAAACTGGAGTATAACCGATACTGGAGTTGAAAACGGAAATATTCCAAGCCGAACTTTTACCGTAGCAGGTACCTACCGATACCAGATCACAACCTAAAGCCGAAATTGCTACAAAAGCCTCCTGGCTAGAGCCAGAAGGAAAAACCCGAACCGTAATTGAAGTCAGTACTACAACCGAACTAGTATCCAATACAGCCGTGCTTTTTTTAATTAAAAAGATTACATCTAAAGACATGGAGTACATATTCTTCAAAGAAATCTGCACCTCCAATACCGACAACGACGAGTTTCCAACGTTAAACGTTATTATGTATTATCTTCGATATTATTAGGTTACTAAATTACTTAATTTTTACTTTACAAAATACATGAAATTTAAAATAAATCAGTACTTATTCAACTCAGCATTTATATAAAATCTCATCCCAAATTTTCATCATCTCTTGGAGACAGTAACGTCAGCACTCATACATACATGTATTGAAAATAAGGTCCACATACAACAAAAACATTTAGCAATAGCATTTCCCAATATAATTTTAATACTACAAAATAACGACCTAGGCAGATAAAGTAGGAACAATATAATTCCAAAAAAGTTGTAACTCACTTTACATTAAACTGCTTTGGAATATAAATGCATACACAAAAAGATGCATACAATACAAAACGGTGCCTTATTATATATCATAAACAAAATAATGTTTGCGACCATTGGATATTTTTCAAATCAATTGGTTCTAGCACCATCTCCCATAATGGAGACATTTCACGTACACGTTCGACATGTTTGATGCAGGTATCGGTAATATAATGAACCTCTTCAATGGTGGTAAAAACAACCATAGCCAAATCTATAAAAATTAACAATAAATTACTTTCAAATTAACTTAACAATTCAGTACGGTAAACTCGTATACCTATTGAACTATGTGCCAAAATCCTCATCAGTTCCAATCGCACGTAGGTTCCAGTGATGCAGAAGTATATGCTGAGGCACTAGACAACGCCACATCTTTTAAGGTCATAAGTAATGAAAAATTTAATAAACCACTATACCTTTGCTCTGGATCACCCATTACATATACCATGTGATAATCTTGAAGTGATGCGATCATATAAACGTTTCGACAGAAAATTTATAAATTTCTTATCATATTCCATTTCTTTGAGTGCAAGATAACATGCAGCACCAAATGCAATAACAATAATCCGAAGGCGGAAAAGAAAAATTTTAGCTCTTTCAAAAGATATTCCCAAAAAATCGAAAAATGACCCCGGAGTGCTTCGAGACCGGGGTGGGATCCATAGTATTGTTGCGCTGGCGGCCTTCGGCCGCGCTTATAAACAATTAATCTGGGTGGGTCCAACACCGGTTTGGAGACCAAAACTGTATCTGCACAAAACACTTATGTCCACAATTTTTTTGTAGGTACATTATCATCAACATTACAACGCGCACATGAAAATTTTCAATTGAAAATTTTCAACTTCTTTTGCAAATATCTCTTGTCCAACACAAATATTTTACCTCCACCTTCTGATTATTGTTGTCGAGGTCAATGCGCGTCTTTTAACACCTCTGTCGATATTTATGGACGCATATTATCAGTGTCATGCTGTCGTATAGAATTACCAAGAGTTGATGCGCTGGAAACGTTGAAGAAGTGATTCAGCATGCTATATGTAAATAAATATAACATTAAATTAAATATATATCATTTAAAAATCAGCTAATTACCTTTATTTCCATTTAAAATGCCTTTTCTCCAGCTTCATCAGCAAACCAACTTTTTCTTTTTTTGTTTTGGCTTTGTTGACGAAAATACATTTGACATTTTTCTTCTTCCATCACTTTTACAGAAGAAACTGAAAGAACGATTGACAGTTTATGTACAATCGGCAACAACAAAATACACGGGAGGGTTGCATTTTCGCTAATGCTTCTACCTGGTAATTGTACCATGGGTTCGGCCCATGATGTAATAAAGCCAGGTGTTCTATGTAGTGACCATTGTAAATTTTACCAAGTAGCGCAACTAACAGCTGATCGGTGAAAATTCGCACATCACACGCACAGTTCTCGACTCAGTTTCAAAAAAAACTTTAGATTATTTAATTAAAATTTTAAAGTGAGATATTGCTTACAAATGTATGTATACAGAATATATATGGCGTTTTTGTTGTTATTAAAACAATAGTTTTATTTATATTAAAGCTTTTATAATTTTTTTTAACTTTGAAAAATCTCCGAACACCATTCCTCATTATATGACATTCGACTGCCTAGTCACTGCCTTCCACTCTATTCGCAACATAACCTCTACTTAAGCTGCCAAACTATATAGTAAACAATGGTAGTGACAGCTCAATTTGAAAACTCCCATACAATACGAATGATGAGAGAAATGGGAAGAGGCCCTTTTGTGAAATAGTATTAAACATTGTTGACTATATAGTTTGGCAGCTTAATTCGAGGTTATGTGCGAATAGAGTGGAAGGCAGTGGACTAGGCAGTCGAATGTCATATAATGAAGGAATGGTGTTCGGAGTTTTTTTCAAAGTTAAAAAAAAATGATAAAGCTTTAATATAAATAAAACTATTGTTTTAATAACAACAAAAACGCCTTATATTTTCTATAGACATAAATTCGTAAGGATTATCTCACTTTAAAATTTGAGTTAAATAATCTAAAATTTTTGTTTGAAACTGAGTCGATAACTGTGCGTGTGAATGTGCGAATTTTCACCGAGCAGTTGTTAGTTGCGCTACTTGGTAAAATTTACAATGGTATTAAATCTAGTCCTTTTTTTCAGCAAAGCACGAAACTAATATTTTATAATTGTTTATAAAAAAGTGAATATAGGTCAAAGCGACTGCCGCGGTAAATAGGTAATGCGTCTTTTTACCATAAAGAAATTTTGATATCTAGTTCAAAGTACTTTAGATAAGCGATTCGAGTGTATTTCTGCCAACAAAACATTCCCAAAAAAAAATATTAGTCTGCCGTTCCGAGTTGTATACACATGTAGGTCCCGCCAACTTTTGATTATGCCAAATTTTGTTTTGATAGAGTATCAAAATGCTTATCCTCCAATCAATACGCTTATAGCCAAACTGTGGGCAGAGGCCCAAAGCCAAAGAGAGCTTCGGGTCTCCCTTAGTGGCATTCTTCTTCAAGGATAGGATAGTGTATATTGAGACTTTGGTTCACCGGCCGCGACCTAACAAATGCGTTACCGATTATGTATGGATTTTGCTTAGGGTTCCTTGGTAGGTGCCTGATTTCATCTTATGGAGACATTTCCTTAACCCCCTACGAGGCGGGGCTAGATCAAGCAGTTTTTTGATAGAGTGTCCTGGTTTGTGACAATTAAGCAAAAACTGTCCCTTCAGCATTTCGTTATGCTCTTTGATGTTGAGCTCTTCAGCCTTGTTATATAGTGCTGACAGGGGTCATAAGAAGAATCCCGTGACAGTTCTGGTACAGCATTTTAGCAGGCCTGCAGCCTTTCCCAGTGAATATTTTTAAGACTAGACGATCAAACTGATAACGCGTAGCATATGGTTGGCCGGCCAATTGCTTTGCAAGTGGTTATCAACGTTTCTTTATCTTTTCCCTAAAGGCTGCCGGTAAGCAACTTCAGAATTTTGTTGCGGCATTGTACTATGAATACAATTTCGGTGACATGTGACTTGAAGGTGATTTTGTTGTGGATCGTCACCCCTAAGAGCTTTAGATAACTGACATTCGGTAGCGTAACACCATCGACGTGAAGTCCAATATTTGCGTCATCTGTCCTTCCACATCCTAAACAGAGTACCTGGATATGGTCGGTGATAGTGCCAGGTCGCGCGAGGCGAAGAAACCAGAAATAGAGGGGAGATAAAGATTTATTCTATAAACAATTCGTTTTTTGGAGGGCCAGGTCCTGTTGTAACTCCTTCTGGTGTGGAAGGGAGCTTTGTTATGTAGAAATCAGAAAAACAGAATCGTGGATGGACACCATCCAGTGGCACCTCCTGTTTAATTCTACTAGATTTTGAAGTTTAGTTCCTAAATTAAACCGATGTTTGCCGACCATTCAGATAATTTGCGGTACACCTTCTATGTCTTGGAGTAGCGTGCCCTGGTTGACTATGTCAAAAACTTTCGATAGGTCAAGTGCCAGGAGCACCGTCCTATGATGGGGTTTATCCTGGTTCAGTCCGTAATTTATGTTTCCCTACTAGCGAAAGGAGTGATTTCGGTCGATACAATTCACCTTTGATAGCTGGTTTCACCAGGATTTAAAAGTGGAATATTTTATTCGATATTATAACTTTGGAACAAAAACAATATGTATAACTCCTTTGCAAGTGATTAGCAACGTTTCCAAATAAAGGAAGTGCATATATTAGTAAGAAAATTATAGCAAAAATAAAACTCGATGATTAGATATAAAAATACGTTAGCAATAAAGAATTATATTCTCAGTAGACACATTACTGACACATCACTGTCGTTGATGGGGTGCTAGAGACTGCAACCTTTTTCGCTTCGACTCGACCAAAAAGAAAAGTAACCAAACGTTCCAAATACGTATTACTGATGACATGTAGATAGCCATAGAATGCCCGTTTAATTAAGGATTCGGCTTCATCCTTTGACATGGTTTTATTCTATCCAATTGGTGGTGGAAACTGTTTTTGGTATTCTCGCTGCCAGAGTTGCACTAAAGTTCACCATGACATCGGGCTGATTCGCGTGTCAGGAGGACTATAAGTTTTTCCAAACCCTCACGGAGTGCTTCATTTTCTGACTCATCCTTACTTATGTAATCCCACAGCTCTTTGGAAACCAATTTTGGATCGGTGGAAACCAATTCAGCTGCATCCTCATGTTTTATTAAAGCTCGTGCTTCGTACAGGGTTCGTTGGGTTAAACGACGTTTACGCTTGCGTGAGATCATTGACCAGGATGAATCGCTTTAGTGGTGCCTGTCTCATAATATTTGCAACAACATTAGTATCATCATCGTTTTGTGCATCAACTTGATCTTGAATACGTGGAATTGCTATCAAATATTTATCACGAATTTATCGCCAACGGTAAATGCTTCATCCAAACGTTGTGCCGGATAGGCAGTCATTGACTCTCTAATACGGTATTGCCGATATATTCACAGAATCGGCATATTTCAGCACCGGTTCGCACCAAATAATCCGACATATATTCTTTTATATTTCAATACACCATTTCAGGTGGTAGATAACCAAATGGTATGCGCTGTTCCAGTAAATCCAAACTTGTGCCCTTAACGCCATCTAATTGCATTAGAGGAGCTTCAAATGTTAACCGGCGGCTGCAAAGATTCATAAGCAGAAGTCTGGTTTCATGCTTCACCTCCAACAAAACCTATAAATAAATTATAAGAACATATTAAAATAATATCTATCGATATTATAAAACATCTTACCTTCATTTAACGCCACAAATTTGGCAAATTTATATAATTTTGCTGAATAACAATAATTTTTTTTGGTAATGCACTAGTATGAACGATAGATAAAGTCAACACAAAATAAAGTTGGAGAAATAAAGTGACTGCCGTTTCATACTTTCATGAAAATAAATTTGTATGGTTTTATTACAATTTTTCCTCTGAATGAAAAAGTATTTTCGCAAAGAGCAAATAGTGTTTCAGAGTGGGAGTTCACGAGGCGGATTAGAAAGAGAGCTGCCAACGTCAGTCACCTGTAATTACATCATGGCTCGGCCTTTGTACTATGTTCAAAGAGAAAAATAAATGAGGCAATTTCAATTTAAATTGATTGGTATTCATACAACACAATTTAGCTTACACAATAGTAAATTCACAGATGGTGGTGTTTTGAATATAAAATTTATTTGTGAAAAAAATAATAATTTAAAAATATTGAAAATTTCAAACGTGTGTTGTTATTTAAAGCCTTAGAATCAAGTTTGGATCACGGTTAGCTTTTAGAATTTAAAAATTGCTCACCATTTACGTTATTAGCCGTCATTTTTAACAAAATATTCTTTATGTTATTTTTATTTTACGTTTTGTAACTTTAAAATTTGGGTTTTTCGTAAAACTGACTCACTAAACACACTTTACAAAGTTGAATTTGCAGTTGAAAGAATCTTTACGCATTTTTTTAATTGGCAATTCATAATTACAATTTATTTTATGACAAATTGCATAATAAATTGCCCAAATGGTATAAACTGCCAATTTGGTGTGTTTTTGTACATATTATGAATTTGAGTTATATACCTTGTCCTCCTTTTGCAATGATCCGGAGATAAACAATTTGCACGTAAACGCAACACCAGTGGTTTGAACCAAACAAATCTGTGGTAACGTCAAACAAATATATTCGCTGGCAACCATCGTCATTTTGACAACTAAATTTTCCTTTCCTATCAATTGTATATCATTGTGCATCAAACTAAGTGTGATATCTTATCTGTCAACTGCCTGACAGGATGTTCAATATGGCTACTTTTTAGCGTTTTGACAGGTGTTCAATATGGCGGCGCATAGGGCCGACTATCTTCAGCGGGTGATAGAAAGATATATAGAATGAGACAGCGATAGTAAACTACAAATCAGGTGATCCAATCACTTTGGAATTTTGACGTCTATGCAGAAGATATCACACTTAGTTTGATTCACAACGTTGTATATTTTTGTGGAGAAATAATCTGATAAATAAAGATGGATTTACTAAAAAAATAACTCAGAGTGATGTGAAATTATTTTATAATAAAAAAAATACCACCGCAGCAGTAAATAATTGTCAAGTTTGCGTTTGCCATCTCATATGACAATCTCCATGCCAATGAAATGAAAAAAATTAAATCAGCTGACGAGATGAGCCAACCATGCAATTGAGCCATAATTCGTAACTTCCCTTTTTATCAAAACCCGAACACACGATTTTTGATGCAGCGTCGTGCGCTACAGGGGTGTTGACCATGGTTGCCACTTTTTTCGATGTGGACCAAAAAAAGTGTTTTCCAATCCTGTTTGGTCCGCTGCCCTACAAGAATACTGACTATCATATGACTATCATCTGATTGTCAGCAATGTCAACCTAACGATCAGCGCCTCATACAAACTTTCTATCACAAACTTAAGGGACTTGCGCAAATGTGATGTAAACAACTGTGTACGTGTGAGTTTTTGTCTCCTTCTTATACACCAACATGGCCTACTGATTAAGTATATAGCCGTACTGCTCACTCTCATTCATTTTCCTGGATCAGTGCTGACACTCTAACTATCAAAAAGTGTCATAAATGATAGTTTACTGTAGATATCAGGTTTGACTGTTATACTATCATAAATGACCATTATTATATTCCGCCAAAAATGAAACAATGCTTTTTGCTTTTTATTTACTTTATTTCATTACGTTTTTTAATTTTGTACGTGATAAAAGCATACGTGTTTCTTGTTTGTTTAGTTTTATAAGAATTCGAGTTCAGAATGTTCAATTTAAATTCAGAAAATAACAAAACAACAGAAGAGCGCTTTCCTCATGCGGAAACACATTTAAAAATGAATCACCACTAACCATTATTATTATTTTTTGAGTGCGCCCCACACATTCCGACAGCTTTTGGTATTTTTTAGTGAAATGTTTTTTTTTCATTTTTTAAACTTATTTTTTATATGGTTTTCGTCGGTTGAAAATGGCGGAATTTAAAAAATAACAAAACAACCGTGATAATCATTTGATTGACATATGACAGCTAGTAGTGACAACATGATTAAATCGGATAAACTGTCCTCGCATACATAAAATTCCGTTGAGAATTATGTATCTGTCTCACATGCATAATGGTATCTGCTGTATGTTCTTTTGTTCTGTACCAGGTGTCCGAAGCTTTCCCAGTTTGAGTCCTTTTTCATGATTATAGGCTGTCGTTGGGTACATGCGGACATGGTGAGCGAGCAAAGTAACATACATAAATTTGAGTATCAATGTCTACGTCATCGCAGGATCAGCATTGTCAATTACAAGTGTGAGTGTATTAGTAAAACTATCAGCGTTTCTTGTAGGGTGGTCCCTTGTTTTAAATTTGGTCCTTTTTAGGCTGTAATTAAGATTTTAGTACTTTTTTTTCACTGAGGTATAAATGTTTCACACTGCACACAAAATTTTCCACACCTTCATTCACCCTCATATAATTTTCAATTTACCGCAATGGATTTTTTACGAAAAAACTGCTGTCATTAAAATGTAGCAGAACAATGGTAATTCCCCTAGTAGTTAGTTTAGAAAAGATTGGATCTTGAATCAAACCAATTTTCGTTAATTGTTGATCAAACAATCGACCAATCAGAAAATCTTGTTTTGGTGATAGATATGTCGATGGGTTATGGGTCACTTTTCGTGATAGATTTTTGTCAGCTCTTCAGCTTAAAAAAAGTTGTTGGAAATGCACGTGCACCTCAAAGAAATTTGACGGAGTTTGCCACTGATGAAGCCATTCTTGAATTGAAAATTAAATCAGAACTTTAAACTAATTTATTTTATATTGCCTGTGTTTTTTTACATCTATCTACGTTTACGCTTAAACTTTATATGGACTGCTAAGCGTTAAACTTTATCTACTCTTCTGAAATTGCTGCGCATACAATTAATACTCCTAAATTTCAATACGTATTATACTCACATGCAACTGAAATATGTGTCTATGTTTCACCTCTACTAATTCTATGTATCACCTCTACAAATGGTGTGTGTCCACTATTCATAGCAACCAATTCAGCTATATGTTATACACTATGGCCATCAGAGGTTTGTGTCTGCGCTTTTTGGTACAACATGTTCTGAAGCTAGTTGCCGCTAGATGGATCTCCTAAGGCAAGGTGTACACGAGGCTGCGCGTCATAGACGCTGCAGACGAAATTTGTACGCTTCGATGCCGAACACATGTATTTGAATGGAGAGCTGCATACGAGGCGTCAGAAGCATGAAATTTTCATGTAGCTAATCGTACAGCAATGTTGGTCGCTGAGCGTACGTGCGCTTGAAAAAAAGGAAGAACAAGATGTTTGTTTACATTTTTTTGTATGCAAATTTGTGTAATTAGTTAAAAAATTTTACTTCAGGTAATAACAGTTAGTGAAAGGTATATTACTAAAGCGTAAAAGAGTATTAAACACCACAACAGCTTGGTTGGACATTGTTGAAGCGTTTAAAATGCTAAAAAGTGTTGGAAACTAGAAATCACCCTTTTTTCTAGTCCGCGGTGGTTTAAAATTGCCTTTCATAATTTACAAAGGCACGGGGATGCCATCAACGTTTAATAACTATTTTCCTTTGGTTTCGGGGACGGATATAGCTGAAGAAATTAAATTTTTTTTTCAATAATTCTTTGCTTTTTGTAGCGACGCTCGAAAGTAGCTTCGTGTGTAGATCTTGAGGCGTAGAGAAATTGTAGCTATATAAAATATCTTGTACGTGTCTATGCGGCGTAGCCTCGTGTGCACCTTGCCTAAGCAATACCTAAGCGAGGATAAGCATTTTTTTACGCGCAAACGCAAACGTATACGCGTGTAAAAAAAAATCGGCTATTAATGCCTGGTTTTTCAGTGCAACTTTAAACTCTAGATAAAGTTGACTAGAGTTTAACCTTGGCACTATGTTCGATAACATAAACTTTTCCTGCTCATCTCAGCTTAAGCGGCCGAAGTGGCAAGGCTAAACTCTAGTCAACTTTAACTGGAGTTTAAACTCGCACTTAAAACGCGGCATAAGGGCACTCACCACTCCCTTAATTTATGTTCAAGTTATGCGAGCAAGCGTACCGATAGGTATTTAGAGTTAGGGAAACAATAGCAGTTTTTTTTTACACGCGTATACGTTTTGCGCGTAAAAAAAACGCTTATCCTCGCTTAGATGACCCATCTAGCGGCAGTGGTTAAATAACTAGCTACAGCACAGGGTGTGCCGAAAATCAGAGACACGGACCTCTGTTGTATGTCTGTGTATAACCTATAGTTGAATCATTTGCCATGAATTGTGGATACGCACCATTTTAAGAGGTGATACATAGAATTAGTGTAGAGGTGAAAGATAGACACATTTTTCAGTTACATCAGAAAATGTTGTACCAAAAGCGCAGACACAAACCTCTGGTGGCCATAGTGTATAACATATAGCTGAATCGTTTGCTATGAATAGTGGACACACACCATTTGTAGAAGTGATACATAGAATCAGTGTAGAGGTGAAACATAAGACACATTTTTCAGTTACATCTGAGTATAATGCGTATTGAAATTTTGTAGTACTAATTTTATGCGCAGCAATTTCAGAGGTGTATTTAAGTTTGACGCTTAGCAGTCCATATAAAGTTTAAGCGAAACGTCTACAGATGTAAAAAAAAACAGCTGATATATCGACATGCCAAACAAAACGTGACCCTTTAAAAATTTTACAAAGAAAGCCTATGTAAAAATTTTTAATGTGTTACTTTTCGTTTGGGATGTCGATATTTAAATTTTCCTACACAGCCCAAACCAAATTTATGAGTTAAGGAATTCCCAGAACATTGTGGAAAATGTCTTCTTGCGCACGCCTCACACTGCGATACGACTAATTTTTATCTTTGCGTCTGCAAGTTAATGGCGGTTCTGTATACACTTGTTATACTCAATATCAGTTACAGCATTACAAGTTTTTATATATTCCCGGCCTGCACTATAGAGTCCAATCAGAACAAGTTTGTCTGTCGTATTATACCATCATCAAGCACATTTTGAATGATTTTAGGTACAATGATTTTATCAAAATATTGGATATTTAAATAATTTCAGTGTACATTACTTAGAATACTAAGTATCTTAAAACAAGGAATATTTTTATTGGAAGTAAGGCAGAAATATTTTTTGAAAGCGATAACTTTACAAATGCTCAACGTACATCTGATATAAACGCTTTGTGCCAAAAATATACCCGTTGGAGAGCTGTACCCCAGAAACTTTAATAATAACATCTTTTAATGCCTCGCCTAAATTATCTATTAGGTAAAATGTCACTGTTTTGCTATATTTTGTTGACTGAGCAATTTTTGGGATAATTTTTCCATTGAAATAAATTGACGATTATAGTTGGGTTAACAAGTGTGTGGCAAATTTTGTGTATTTTGAATTTGGGTTTACAAAAGGCAAAATGTATATTAACTCGTTGCTGTGATGCAGTTTCTAAATTGTGTTATTTCTAGGCCCCGTTACCTAAGCAGTTTTTCTTATAGATGCGTTTAGCGGTATCTTATGTGTGATGAGTAGATTGGACGTATTTTTATGAAGAACGGTAGATCGAGTGACACTGGCGCATCTGACATGAAAATGCAACCAACTTCCAAGAATTCGACTAAGGGTGCTTTCACACTTTGCTAGTGAAATTATTTTTCCGATTCATTGGTGCGTTTTAAACATTTTTCACAGTTAAAAATTGGAATTTAGCAAATGAATAAGACACAAAATATGTTGGTAAGTATTTTTCGTGTTTAGTGAGAATGTTATAAAAGTGCTTCGAGAAAATTTGTATGTGGATGGGCAAGGCGAAATTAACTTGAATTGCTAAGTCTGATGTTCTTAAAAAGCAATATTTGCGTGATTGTGGCGATGCAAACTGGGGTGCATATATTGCGTTAAACGCATCTATATAAAAAAATTGATTGTGACTCGGTCTTTACCACGAATATAAAGTGCTTACAGGTAGCGCCCATACGATTGAATACGTGTTAAAAATAAAACGAACAGGGTCCAATCAGCTGATCCATTCAACCTCATGGAAATCAATGTATTTGGTCAAAGGCACCATTAATACCCCCCTGTTCCAATGGGCATTGACCCAGATCTCCATAATTATCTAATATGCAAATGCAACAACAAATTGAAATATTTGCATGTCAAATATCTATCGGGATCTGGATCACTGCCCATTGGAACGCGAGGACCATAACCATCCCTCAAAAATCGCGAGAATAAAGAAATTAATATTTCTCTATACTATTTTATGTATACATAAAACCAGTGCGCATTTTATCAGAGTTGCCATAGTAAAATTTTATTATCAGTTATTTGTATGCAATATTTTACATCGTGTCGTGATCACGGTCGTTAAAAAACGAGCAATGATCGGCTGATGGTGGTCCGCAAACGCATTGCAAAAGAGTATTGTTAGAGTACTCCAACATGAAGAAAATGGAATACGTAACCTAGGGATGGTATCATGCAAAAATTGTTGGGTTACGTGTTCCATTTTCTTCATGTTGGAGTACTTTAACAATACTCCTTTGCATTGCGTTTGCGGACCACCATCAGCCGATCATTGCTCGTTTTTTAACGACAGTGATAACGACACGATCGAACAGAGTTGCCAAAAGTAAAATATTGCATACAAATAACTGATAATACAATTTTACTATGGCAACTCTGATAAAATGCAACCACGCACTAGTTTTATGTACACATACTATAGTATAGAGAAATATTAGTTTCTTTATTCACGCAAATGCTAAATAACATAAGAATATTCGTAGTATAAAATATACAAGTTGTATTGCCGCTCTTCATTTACTTTCATTTTCAATTAAATTCACTCGATAATTCTTTCCGACACAATTCCTCCTTAGTACTTTGGCATATGATCCTCTGTGGGGTGCTCCATGGAGTACTACAGTGAAAGTACTTTGGAAAGTACTCTCACGTATGTACTCTATGGAATACTCACAAACAAAGCGAGAGTGGGATCACCTATACCTCTCCTAGGACATCGCAATGTTAATTGGAGCACATTTTTTGTATGAATACAAATTAGTTTTGGAACACTTCTATACTCCTAAAGGAGTATTTCATTTCATTTATTTTTTTTTAGTCGATGATTTCATTAATCTTACAGACTAGATTTACATTCATTCAACTTAAATGCTAATAAATTTATTTATACATAATACGAGTAAAGCTTAGCGCTAAAGGACGCTCTCGGGAGTGCGAAGTCAAGCTCAAGGCTAAAAAGACCCTGTTATATTCACTGAGGGCCCTAGAGATTGGATCAAAATTGTGATAGTTAGCTCCGATAACTTTCACGTGGAACGGATATTGGGCACGAAGGGTTCTGCTCGGAACTTTGAAGCCAATTTGCGTTAGTAGTTCCGGGCAGGCAACCCAACCACATATAAGATCATACACAAACACCAGAGATTGAATATAACGTCTGGCCGCAAGCGACTTCATGTTTATGAGGGGACAGCGGGCGCGGTAAGAAGGTAATGGTTCTAAAAAAATAAGCGGTTAGAGTGCGAATCGAGTGAAACTTTTCTGTACTCTTTCCAGTCTTTGAGAATGAGAGGAATAAATTGGGTTCCAAATTATGGAAGCATATTCCAGCTTTGAGAGAACTAAAGAATTATATAAAATTTTTCTGGTGTATGGATCTTTGAAAGCTCGCCCATATCGCCGCAGGAAAGCCAAATTGGAATAGGCTTTAGGAAGAATGGAGCTAATATGATTCGCGAAGGTAAAACCAGAGTCAAACATTACTCCAAGATCAACGAATTCCCTGATGCTAGAGAGATTATCATCAGCAATTGAATACGCGGTATTAATCGTATTGAGGTTTCTCGAAAGCGTCATAAAGAAACATTTCTTTATATTAAGGCGTAGATTATTTATAATGCTCCAATTAGTTAATCTATTTAGATAATTTTGTAAAAGACACACATCTGACATGCTCGAAATTGTTCTAAAAACTTTTAGATCATCTGCGTAGAGCAGGTATTTTGAACTCCTAAAACAGGTTCCTATATCATTTATAAAAAAAAGAAATAAAATTGGCCCGAGAATACTACCCTGAGGTACCCCAGATGTGGCAATGAATGAATAAGATTCGGTATTCTCAATTTCGACGAACGAGGTTCTATTAGTGAGATAGGATCCAATCCAACGTAAAAAGGTAGAATGGAAACCCAATAGTTCAAGCTTGCCTAATAGTATGCTGTGGGCGACAGTATCAAATGCCTTCGCGAAGTCAGTATATACAACATCAACTTGATGTCCATTTTTGAACGACGAAATGCAAAAATGAGAAAATGAGGCTAGGTTCGTAACTGTGGAGCGACCACTGACAAACCCGTGTTGACACTCATCTATGGAACCTTTTATTACAAAGGATAGCTTCTCTTTTACCACTTTTTCAAAGAGCTTAGAGCAAGTGGGCAGTTTAGAGATGGGTCTGTAGTTAGTTACTATGTTTTTGTTGCCAGATTTAAAGATAGGAGAAATCGAGGCTATTTTTTACCTATCAACAAACTCACCTCTTGCTAGGGAAAAATTGAAAATGTTATCTTAATGGGACGCAAAACGACGAGCTACATTTCTTTAGAATAAACGACGAAAGCCCGTCAGTATCGCTTTTTATCGACGTTTCCAGAGCTAGGATGGCTTTCATAACGTCTTCCTCTGAGACTAACATGGATCCGAAGTCAACCATTTGTTGTTGTTGTTGTTGTTGTTGTAGCAATGCTCGCCCCACCTAATAGCCGCGACCGATCACAAATTGTCATCAATATCCTCTAACGGGAGTCCAAGGAAACTTGCCGTTTCAACAGGGGTGGACCATAAGGAAAGGGGTGTTAGAGGCGTTGGTTCACATTACAATTAAAGAGATGGTTGGTGTCATGTGGGGACACATTGCAAGCGGGGCGTACATTTTGTATGTCGGGTTGATTCTGGATAGGTAAGAGTTTAACCTGTTACAGTATCCAGAACGAAGTTGAGCAAGAGTGACACCCGTTTCCCTGGGGAGTATGCGTTCCTCTTCCGCGAGTTCTGGATATTTTTCTTCAAGTACTGGATTCACCGGGCAATTCCCGACATAAAGGTCCGACGCCTATCTATGGAGTTCACCAAAGACCTGCTTGTGTTTTTTCGCTTCATACGGCTGGGTTCTCAGGTGCCGTATTTCCTCAAAATGCTTACGGAGATGACTCCTTAGGCCCCTAGGCGGTGCTGGTTCGTCAATCAGATGTCTGTTGGGATGCCCAGGTTTCTGGGTATTCAACAGAAACTGTTTGGTCAGCATCTCATTTCTCTCCCTGATGGGGAGATGGTGTTCTGGGGACATAAGAAGACAGCCCGTGGCGATTCTGAGAGCAGTATTTTGGCAGGCCTGTAGTTTCGTCCAGTGGGTAGTTTTTAGGCTTGGCGACCATATCGGTGACGCTTAGCACGTAATCGGCTGGCTAATTGCTTTGTATGTGGTCATGAGCGTTTCTTTATCTTTTCCCCAGGTACTGCCAGCAAGGGATTTGA
This sequence comes from Eurosta solidaginis, assembly GCA_029619165.1. Taxonomy (NCBI): domain Eukaryota; kingdom Metazoa; phylum Arthropoda; class Insecta; order Diptera; family Tephritidae; genus Eurosta; species Eurosta solidaginis. Next base: position 3,732 of record JARSSU010012600.1, on the reverse strand, counting down.
GGATTTTATTACGGCTCTGAATTCTCGGAACAATTGCGGTGCGTGCGCACCAAAATGTAGATCCTGATCAAACGTCACACCCCAAGATTTTGGGGTGTAGGACAGTCGGTAGCGTAGTGCCATCGACGTGGATGTTCAATATGGTCGACATTTGGGGCGTCCATGTTGTAAATAAGGTCGCGGAAGATTTAGTCGGTGACAATGCCAGGTTTCGCGAGGCGAAAAAACTGGAGAGATCAGGGAGATAGCCGTTTATTTTATTGCATAGCTCATCGACCTCTGGGCCTGGGCCTGTGGCCATTATTGTGCAGTCATCGGCGTAGGAAACGATTGTGACTCCTTCCGGTGGTGAAGGTAGCTTAGATATGTAGAAATTAAACAAAAGTGGGGATAGGACACCACCCTGTGGCACCCCTTGTTTAATTCTCCTTGGTTTTGATGTTTCGTTTCTGAATTGCACCGATGCCTGCCGACCACCCAGATAATTTGCGGTCCACCTTTTAAGACATGGGGGAAGGGTAAGACCTTCCAGGTCTTGCAGTAATGAGCCATGGTTGACCATATCAAAGGCTTTTGATAGGTCTAGCGCTACGAGTATTTTTCTATGGTGGGGGTATTGATTCAAACCGCCATTTATCTGGGTGCTAATGACATTTAGCGCGGAGGTAGTGCTATGGAGTTTTCTGACGCCATGCTGATGAGGGGCTAGCTGCAAATGTGCTTGGAAATAAGGGAGCAAAATGGCTTCAAGCGTCTTTGCCACTGGCGATAGGAGAGATATCAGGCGATATGACTCACCTACGTTAGCTGGTTTCCCAGGCTTTAGTAGCGGGACCACCTTGGCCATTTTTCATTTCTCGGGTATGGCAAAGGTGGAGAGAGACAGGTAAATATTTGAAAACCCTCTTTCCCTAGGTTTTTAAGCATCGGCATGGCTATGCCGTCTGGGCCCACTGCTTTGGATGGTTTGGCGCGACCAATGGCGTCCTCAACCTCTCTAGCGGTGATGGTGATTGGTGACGCGCTGAATTTGTGTTTATGTGCGTGTCTATTGGCTCTCCGTCTATCTTTGTCGACCGTAGGATGCATTATATATTGTCGGCAGAAAGCGCTCGCGCATTTTTTCGCATCCGACAGCACCTTATCGCCAAAGGCGATGGAAACTTTGTCTTTGTGCTTAGTCGGATTCGATAGGGACTTTACGGTGGACCAAAGTTTACCTACACCGGTAGAGAGGTTACAACCTCTTAGGTGCTCTTCCCATTTCGCCCGCTTGTGTTCGTCCACAAGCAATCTGATGCGCTGGTTTATATCCCTTATTGGGGGTCGCCTGGATCAAGCTGTCTTATAAGGTCGCGTTCCCTCGCTAAGCTCGCGGCCCCCGCCGGGAAGTGGGGCCGGATTTCGGGAATTCTCCCGGCGGGAATGAAATGTGCCGAGGCGGATTCAATGACCTTACGGAAGGCACGATCCCCTTGGCCGGCATCAGTCGGGATAGGGGAGGGCAGCAAAGCTGCTGTCTGTTGCAGATTTATATTCTTCCCACTTTCCTTTTTTGAAGTTTATGAAAGTGCGTTTTTCGGTGACGATGAAGTCGGCGGTACGCTCGAACGAAATAAGTATGGGCAGGTGGTCGGATGCCAATGTTACCATCGGCTGCCAGTTGACGCAGTTTACGAGTTCTGCGCTCACGATTGAGATATCTGGCGAGCTATGACAGCTTCCTACCATACGTGTGGGGGCGTCTCCGTTTATTGTGCAGAACGTCGTTTCTTCTATTTGATCCGCCAACATCTCACCCCTACTGTCCGCCCGCAACCATTTGTTCGACATCGGCGGAAAAATTATTAGCAGCGTTGTTAGTTACGAAGTTTGATTTAAAGAAATCTGCGAAAAGATTAACAGTATCCAATAAGCTCTCAGAAGCTATACCGCCGTAGGACATACAATTTGGGATATTAGAGCAACCTTTTTTAGATCGTATATATCTCCAGAACGCCTTAGGGTTTTTCTTCATCTCTACTTCATACCGAGAAATATATTGCTTGTATAACAATTTGTCAAGTACATTAAAGCTTTTACTATAATAAATATATTTTTCTTTATGAGGGACATCCTTCGAAGCTTTATAGAGTTTAAGATGTTTATTTCTAAGATTCTTAAGCTTTTTTAGATTTTTCGTATACCACGGAAGTTTATGCATTCTCGCGGGAAGTAAGGGTAGATTATCAGAGAAAATTTCGAGTATATAAGAAGAAAGGCATCGTAACATCCGCTACGCTTTTAGAGGCGAAAATTGAATTTCAATTTAAATCCAAAATTTTTTCATTTAAAGCATTAAAATCGGCGGCACGAAAATCAAACTTTGCAGTGGAGATTATACTCGGGGCTGAAACAAATTAAAAAATTCCAGAGTTAAGGAGAGTGGGACATGGTGCATATCGCACCTGCATATAGGGAAAGTGGCCTCCGAAACACTAAAAATCAAGTTTTCATCTACAAAGATAAGATCTAAAATATTATTAAGCTCATTGTAAAATGAATTAATTTGGGTTAAGTTAATGCTGAAAAGACTATCTATAAAATTTATTTCGTGCGAGCTATTCACCCTTGTTGGTGTTAAGATACCATTATCAAGTAAATTTGACCATACAATTTTATTGAGGTTAAAATCACCCAAAATACAAAAATGACACTCTTCATTATTCTCATAAAGATTCACAATATTGTTTATATGAGCAGCATACAAAGAATCGGGGCTGGAAGGTGGAATGTAAGAAGTACAAATGAATAATTTACCGAGACTTCCAAAGATGCATACACACAACTGGTCGAGGAGAGAGTCATCATTTTCTAAATGGACTGAAAAAGAACGGAACATCCGATTCACCGCAATTAAAAACGCCTCCACTTCTCAAGCGATTTGTTTTATTTGCGTCTCTATCTTTTCGATATATATTATAGATATTAGGATCAAAGAATTCAGCATCCGCGAAGTTGCTGTTCAACCATGTTTCCACAATAACATAAACATCAAACTCACAGCGAGACGAAGTTAAAAATACGTCACTAGCTTTTGTACGCATTCCCGAGATGTTTTGAAAATAAATACTTAACAACTTATTATTTATAGCTCTAGTGCTATTATCATTATTAATGAGCGTGTGGTTGGTACTAGCTACGTCCGCGATAGTTTTCGCAGAGACTTGCGAAAATTCTGAAAAGGCTTCATTGTAACATTTGTTGGCCAGATTTCCGGGCGTAATAATTTTTCAAAGGAGGACTCAGGGGCTCCCAACTTGAAATTAACCTTATGCAACGATGAGAGTGCGGCATCTTTTTTACCAGCTTAGTGCATGATAATGACGTTTTATCCAAACCGATTTATGGGAGTACTCGCGTTTTTTGAAGGGATAGCCAATCAATTGGTTTGGTTTGTAGCCATATCCATAACCTATAAATATTTTCACATGGTGAAGTTATAAAGGGCGAATTAATGGTGAATTACAACCATAAAGCCATAACCAGATAAAACAGCTGATCATACCTACCTTATGGAAAACAATGTAATCGAGTTAGCGTTATGGTATGGCACCATTAATCGATTACATTGATTCCATAAGGTAGGTTCGATCAGGTGTTTTATCTGGTTATGGCTGTATGGTTATAAGTCACCATTAATTCGCCCTTAAACTTTATATTGACTGCTAAGCGCTAAACTTTATCTACTGT
>JARSSU010012599.1:0-28053 GCA_029619165.1 Eurosta solidaginis | reverse complement strand
CCCCACTCCCTTTTAAAATACTCTTTAATACCTTTCATTTGATACCCATGTCATACAAGCACATTCCAGGGTTACCCTAGGTTCATTTTCCTACATGGTGATTTTCCCTTATGACAAAGGATGAAGAAAATCGTTCCAAAAAACTTACCCCTTGGTCTACAATTGGTCAATATTTCCCAAACGTATGTGATATGGAATTAAAACCACTTATAAACCATCTACGAAACCCTGCGAAACAACGCAGCTAAGCTCTCAGCTGAGTATGTAATGTTCGGTTACACTCGAACTTAGCCTTCCTTACTTGTTGTAACTCACCTTTCTCCGGAGATGAGCGTTAGGACTAGGTTGAAGAGCAAATAATTCTAATAGATAGCGCACTTCGGTTCCAAGAAAAAACTATAGTATAAATATATCTAGCAGAAGGCAATTGTGAAAAAGTTGTAAACCAACAAGACGCGTCATGCTCCGGTCGTTTGTCAACAAATAGATCATCGCAATAAATAAATAAATTAATGGTTAGTTATTGTGCTCCAAAAATAGCACAATGCAAAAACCTGTTCATATTTAGAAAACATGACAAAAACAAATGCATTGATACAAGCAAATATACAAAATATTTACTGCACGAAAAAAATTAATACACTGTGCAGAAGGCAACTGTATAAAAGTTTTACAACAAGACGTGGCTTTGGGCGAGTCTTTTTGTTAACCGAACGATCATCGCAGTAGTTCGGGTTCGAATTTCACTCCCGAAAGAAAGGATTTGAAGAGATTTACAAGATATAATGTGTTACTACGTTAACAGTGCTCAACGAATATTGGAATCTACCCAGAGGCACTCCGAAGAATGCAGCCACACTTTGCAGATGACGCAATGACAGAGTATGACCGTGAAAAGTGCAGCAAAACCCACTTCCTTTGACCGGGGGTATAAGAAGCTGCTCCGAGGATGACAATTTATGCGAGGACGCAACAATTAAATGGGGGTTATACTGAAATACAGCACTGACCAGGGAAAAATTATCCAGAATCGCTCTGGTAAATAGACCCGGCCCGTAACGGGAAGCGAAATATATATATTCGGAACAGCTGTCCCTCCTTGTCCTTCTTGATGTAGCGTTAATTCTATTTGTATTTTTTTGCTAATTCTCGTTACATACGAAGAAGTTAACAAAAATTGCACTGTGGAACAAACAGACCACATATACAAAAAATCTATTAAAATGAGACCACTATACAAACATTATTTAAAATAGCTCTAGAATAAGTCCGTTGAAACATATTTTATATTTAATTACTTTGGATAACGAGAGATTGACGGTGTTCTTTCGAATTTCCAATTAAGTAAACTTTGGTTAGTGCCATTGTATTTTTGTTGAGTCATTCACCTCTGATATTATCAATTCAAACGTGCAAATATGGCGATCGCGTGATTTTTATTGACATTATAAACATAGACCGATAAGCATAAACCCGAATTTCTTGCTTTTTACTTACTAAAAAGGGATTCGCAAAAGAGGATTGCAAAAGAGGGATTCGCTTTAATGTCATGTTCCAATATTTCAGGTGATAAAATAAAACATGAATAAATACTTGGCGCGATTTGCCTACGAGGAAATTTAGGAAAAACTTCTCTTTCAATTTGAGTCGTGTTTCTTTTTAATTTTTCCTACAAACTGGTGGGACGGGACCTATCTATTTTATGCGGGATCTGCAACAGCAGATAAATTTTTCACAGAGAAGCTTTTCATATCAAAAATACACTCGGGATATTTGCCAAACCACTGCGATGAAGTGACATCGCTTTGAAACACTTTTTTTCTAATTAAAAGGGCTTTTTACAAATTTTCGATGTTGTTTTGCCCGGGCTTTAACCCAGGACCTTCGGTGTGAGAGGCGGACCACGCTACCAACACACCACTGCAGCTTGCTGTTTGCATCTACCATTACACAACACAAAGAGCAACAGCGTTGACTTCAGAATTATGTAGTTTTGATATCACTCCAAAAAGTGCAATACTATACAAATACACCAAACTTTTTAACGTTGCACTATTTTGTTGCTAAATGTGAAAATACACGAATAATACGAATGCTAGTTTCAACAAGTAAGGAAGGCTAAGTTCGGGTGTAACCGAACATTACATACTCAGTTGAGAGCTATGGAGACAAAATAAGGAAAATCACCATGTAGGAAAATGAACCTAGGGTAACCCTGGAATGTGGTTGTATGACATGTGTATCAAATGGAAGGTATTAAAGAGTATTTTAAGAGAGAGTAGGCCATAGTTCTATGGATGGACGCCATTTAGGGATATCGCCATAAAGGTGGACCAGGGCTGACTCTAGAATGTGTTTGTACGATATGGGTATCAAATGAAAGGTGATAATGAGTATTTTAAAAGGGAATGGGCTTTAGTTCTATAGGTGAACGCCTTTTCGAGAAATCCCCATAAAGGTGGACCAGGGGTGACTCTAGAATATGTTTGTACGATATGGGTATCAAATGAAAGCTGTTAATGAGTATTTTGAAAAGGAGTGATCCTTAGTTCCCTAGGTGGACGCCGTTTCGAGATATCGCCATAAAGGTGGACCAGGGGTGTCTCTAGTTGTACGATATGGGAATCAAATGAAAGGTGTTACTGAGCGTTTTAAGAGGGAGTGGGCATTAGGTCTATAGGTGGACGCCTTTTCGAAATGTCGCCATTAGGGTGGGCCAGGGGTGACTCTAGAATGTGTTTGTACGATATGGGTATCAAACGAAAGGTGTTACTGAGCATTTTAAGAGGGAGTGGGCATTAGGTCCATAGGTGGACGCCTTTTCGAGATATCGCCATTAGGGTGGGCCAGGGGTGACTCTGGAATGTGTTTGTACGATATGGGTATCAAATGAAAGGTGGTAATGAGTATTTTAAAAGGGAGCAATCCTTAGTTCTATAGGTGGACGCCTTTTCGAGATATCGCCATAAAGGTGGACCAAGGGTGACTCTAGAATGTTTTTACGATATGGGTATCAAACGAAAGGTGTTACTGAGCATTTTAAGAGGGAGTGGGCACTAGGTCTATAGGTGGACGCCTTTTCGAGATATCGCCATTAGGGTGGGCCAGGGGTGACTCTAGAATGTTTGTACGATATGGGTATCAAACGAAAGGTGTTACTGAGCATTTTAAGAGGAAAGTGGGCATTAGGTCTATAGGTGGGCGCCTTTTCGAGATATCGCCATTAGGGTGGGCCAGGGTGACTCTAGAATGTGTTTGTACGATATGGGTATCAAATGAAAGGTGGTAATGAGTATTTTAAAAGGGAGTAATCCTCAGTTCTATAGGTGGACGCCTTTTCGAGATATCGCCATAAAGGTTGACCAAGGGTGACTCTAGAATGTTTGTACGATATGGGTATCAAACGAAAGGTGTTACTGAGCATTTTAAGAGGGAGTGGGCATTAGGTCTATAGGTGGACGCCTTTTCGAGATATCGCCATTAGGGTGGGCCAGGGGTGACTCTAGAATGTTTGTACGATATGGGTATCAAACGAAAGGTGCTACTGAGCATTTTAAGAGGGAGTGGGCATTAGGTCTATAGGTGGACGCCTTTTCGAGATATCGCCATTAGGGTGGGCCAGGGGTGACTCTAGAATGTTTGTACGATATGGGTATCAAACGAAAGGTGTTACTGAGCATTTTAAGAGGGAGTGGACATTAGGTCTATAGGTGGACGCCTTTTCGAGATATCGCCATTAGGGTGGGCCAGGGGTGACTCTAGAATGTTTTTACGATATGGGTATCAAACGAAAGGTGTTACTGAGCATTTTAAGAGGGAGTGGGCATTAGGTCTATAGGTGCACGCCTTTTCGAGATATCGCCATTAGGGTGGACCAGGGTTGACTCTAGAATGTGTTTGTACGATATGGATATCAAATTAAAGGTATTGATGAGGGTTTTAAAAGCGAGTGGCCCTTAGATGTATATGTGAAGGCGTTCTCGCGATATCGACCAAATGTGGATCAGGTGATCCAGAAAATCATCTGTCGGGTACTGCTAATTTATTTATATATTCAATAACACTAACAGTATTCCTGCCAAGATTCCAAGGGCTGTTGATTTCGCCTTGTAGAACTTTTTCATTTTCTTCTACTTAATATGGTAGGTGTCACACCCATTTTACAAAGTTTTTTCCAAAGTTATATTTTGCAGTCAATAAACCAATCCAGTTACCATGTTTCATCCCTTTTTTCGTATTTGGTATAGAATTATGGCATTTTTTTAATTTTTCGTAATTTTCGATATCGATAAAGTGGGCGTGGTTATGGTCGGATTTCGGCCATTTTTTATACCAAGATAAAGTGAGTTCAGATAAGTACGTGGGCTAAGTTTAGTAAAGATATATCGGTTTTTGCTCAAGTTATTGTGTTAACGGCCGAGCGGAAGGACAGACGGTGGACTGTGTATAAAAACTGGGCGTGGCTTCCACCGATTTCGCCCATTTTCACAGAGAACAGTTAACGTCATAGAATCTATGCTCCTACCAAATTTCAAAAGGATTGGTAAATTTTTGTTCGACTTATGGCATTAAAAGTATTCTAGACACACTAAATGAAAATGGGCGGAGCCACGCCCATTTTGAAATTTCTTTTATTTTTGTATTTTGTTGCATCATATCATTACTGGAGTTGAATTTTGACTTAATTTACTTATATACAGTAAAGATATTAAATTTTTTGTTAAAATTTGAATTTAAAAAAAAATTTTTTTAAAAAGTGGGCGTGTTCTTCATCCAATTTTGCTAATTTTTATTTAGCACATATATAGTAATAGTAGTAACGTTCCTGCCAAATTTCATCATGATATCTTCAACGACTGCCAAATTACAGCTTGCAAAACTTTTAAATTACCTTCTTGTAAAAGTGGGCGGTGCCACGCCCATTGTCCAAAATCTTACTAATTTCTATTCTGCGTCATAACGTCAACCCATCTACCAAGTTTCATCGCTTTAACCGCCTTTGGCAATGAATTATCGCATTTTTTCGGTTTTTCGAAATTTTCGATATCGAAAAAGTGGGCGTGGTTATAGTCCGATATCGTTCATTTTAAATAGCGATCTGAGATGAGTGCTCAGGAACCTACATACCAAATTTCATCAAGATACCTCAAAATTTACTCAAGTTATCGTGTTAACGGACGGACGGACGGACGGACATGGCTCAATCAAATTTTTTCTGGATCCTGATTATTTTGATATATGGAAGTCTATATCTATCTCGATTCCTTTATATATGTACAACCAACCGTTATCCAATCAAACTTAATATACTCTGTGAGCTCTGCTCAACTGAGTATAAAAAGTTGGCGAAACTCAGCGCATTCAGCTACGTCATGCCTTAGTTGTTGTTACAAACATGCATAACTTCAACACATAACTACATACGAAGTATGGGATGTGTGGAAGATAATATATGCGAAAGAAGGCAATTGGGGAAAAACTTTACAACAACTACGGCATGACGTAGCTGAATGCGTTTGTAACCATTTCAACTATCGTAGGAGTTCGACTCCCACTCCCGGGAGAAAAGGCTTTGAAGAGATTTACAAGGTATAATCGAAACAGCTGTCGCCTTGTCCGTCCCTGATGTCACGTTGTTTAAATTTTTCCCAAATTATTAAATAAAAAAATGATTAAAAATAAAAAATAAATGTTCATACATTTAAAGCAATACGGGCATTCCCCGATTAAATCAAATAATTTGGAAATTTGAAACTTGGTTTTAAGTAACTCCTCGATGAGCTGGAGGCTAAAAATTTAGAGCTTAATTTAGTGGTCGATGACAGCCGATGACGCAATACAAAAAGTTTCGCTAGGGGGCGCACGGACTGAGATATTTAGAAAAAATCAAACGGAACGGAGCCAATTTTGGAATTGATTTTTATGTAAGTTCTCATTGAGCTACAAGCGTAAAACTTAACAGATAGGTTAATACACCGAGAAAATGTAAGAAAAGGAGAAAATAAATATAAAATAAAAAAATTTTAAGCACTTCGTTTATATAAATGGACAAAAATTAGCGAAAAATTCTCCTTATAAGACATATTCTTGCTAAACTTTGATTTTTAAATTTTGACATAGAAAATTGCAAAAATATTATGAGGAGTAAAAATATAAAAGTGGAGCGCAATTGATTGACTAATAATATCTCCTTTCCTACCTACTTTCCAATCCAAGTAATGTGCGCTCCACTTTTATATTTTTATTTTTCATAAATATTTTTACAATTTCTATGTCAAAATTTAAAAACTATAGTTTAGCAAGATTATGTCTTTATATAAGGAGACATTTTTCGCTGATTTTTGTCTATTTATTTAAAGGAAGTGCTTAAAATTTCTTTATTTTATTTTTATATTTGTTTTAAACCATTCGGCTTCCAAATTTTAGACTTATCGAACAAATTAAGCTTACAGCTTAAACCAAATAAATTTTAAAAACAGTAAATTGCGAGGTTTCAATTTGGTACAAAAAAGTTTGAAATATTCCTTTGAAGCCGATAAATAGTTTATAATTAACGTTCACATTTTTATACGTGTAAATAAGTACCTAAATCCCCTCGGAAAATCGAGCTATATTTAAGATCTTAGAACTTGTTCTTAAGTTCACTGAGTTAAATTTTTGTGAAACGATCTTTAAATATTTGAAAGTAAAAACTTGCAGGATTTAGTGTGAACACAGATTGAAGTATTGGCAGTTTTCAAAATATGCCCGATTTTAGGGTTAACTAAAATTTTTAAACTCGAAATCATTTTTTTATGGGTCTAATAAAAGTCTGCCGATCACAAGCGCCGGATTGCGTGCTTTCAAATGCTGGCTCACGAAGAAACGAGATGAAGACACAGGGCAGGTCAGAATAGGTCTGGCGCCAATTGAATGTAATTTTTCGAATAAATTTGAACAATTGATATTTATTTAATTGTGTTAAACCCAATTTATTGCATAAGCAATAATGCATGCTTTATGAGGAATTGATGTTGTTGTTCTAGCAGTGCTTCACAAATTGTCATCAATATCCTCTAACGATGGTCCGACGAAGCTTGCTCTTTCAACAGGGTTGGACCAGAGTGATAAGGGTGTTAGAGGCCTTGGTTCCACATTGTAATTGAAAAGATGGTTGGTGTCATCAGGGGACACGATACAAAAACTACATGCATTGTGTATGTCGGGCTGATTCTGGACAAGTTAAACTTTAACCTATTACAGTATCCAGCCCCAAATTCCAGCTTTCGCTAACGCTAAAACTCCATCGCCAAAAATATCTAAAACAGTATCAATTGCGCAGAAAAGTATGCAACGGTTACTACCTTGTGGTCGTTAGGAATAAATGCTAAGTCTTAAGTAAATGTATAGGATTTGGGCTGTTATTGCTTGTGACCATATTGTACTAAATGTTGCATACTTTTCTGCGGGCTTGATACTGTTTTAGATATTTTTGGGCGATGGAGTTTTAGCGTTAGCGAAAGTTGGAGTTTAGGGGCAGATTGAAGTTGAGCTAGAGTGACGCAGGTATCCCTGGGGAGGTTGCTTTCCTCGACTGCGAGTAGGGCATTTGTATTTAAGAGCTGGGTTTACCGTGCAATCTCTGGCATAGAAGTCGACGTTTTGTGGATGTCTCTGAGGGCCTTCATGTTTCTTTTCTTCACACGGGCTTAACTTTTAACTGCCGGATTTCTTCATAGCGCTTACAGAAATGATTTCTTAAGTCTCTGGGTGGTGGACCTCTTCAATCAGATGTATGTTGGGATGCTCGGGTTTCTGGGTATTCAGCAGAAACTGTTTGTTCAGCATTTTATTTCTCTGGATTGTGGAGAGTATTGTTGTTGTAGCGAGAGTTTACTCCACGAAAGCCTGGGGAGTGTTATCGATATTGATGGTCCTTTTCCGGATGCGATCCGGTACGTTCCGGTAACAAGCACCATTAAGGTACTTGCCCGACGATCTCGGGAATGATTTGGTATAACCACATTAAACCTTCTAAGCCATCCCGCCCTCCCACCTCCTACATCCATATGGAGCTGGGGTCGCCAGAGCCTTGGCTGTTAATGAAACAGGATTCGGGTAGGTGAGGTTCACAATTGGGTTGGAGAAGCTATATATTGCGCTGACAACCATTGAAATGGTTGCGCTACACAACCCATTGGAATCAGTTTGGTATTTTAGTCGCCTTTGACGACAGGCATACCTGCCGCGGGTTATGAGCACTTCTTTATCCTTGCCCCAAGTGCCGCGGCAAGGGAGTTGAGGATTTCGTTAGGCTCTGTACTTCAGGTACAATCGCAGCAGCATACTCGCCAAAATGTAGGTCCTGCTCGAACGTTAAATCTCGGTATTGACGTCGATAGCGTAATGCCATCGACTTGGATATCCAATATCGTCGACATTCGCTTTGTGTACGTTAAAAATAAGGTCGCCGAGGATTTGGTCGGTCACAGTGTCAGATTTTATAGCATAGCTCATTAGTGGATGGACCGGGACCTAGTTGCTATTATCGTGCATTCATCCGCTTAATACACATGGTAACTCCTTCTGTGGATAGGACACCACCCTGTGGCACAACTTGCCCAATCTTCAGGGTTTTGATGTTACGTTCCTGATCTGACGGCATTTCAAGGGTTTGATAAGCGCAATACAAAGCTTTATAATTTCAAAGCTTCCGCAACCCAATTGTCAACCTCACCTACGTGAGGGGAATCCTGTCACAAATATAATGTATCATACACATATTTAGCAGGCGAGGATCTGGCGACCACAAGTTCCTCATGGAACTAGCGGGTTGGAGCGGGATGGCCTAGAAGGTTTATGTGGTCATATAAATCGTTCCCGTGCATTGTTACTGGAACCTACCGGATCTATAACGGCAAAGGACCATCAACATCGATAACACTCCCCAAAACCATCGGGGAGCGTCTTTGTCGTAATACAACAACAACACCGATGCACTGACTACACAAATAATTTGCAGTCCACCTGTTTAGGCTGGGAGGAAGGGTGGACTTTTCCAAGTACTGTTATATGTTGGGGTTTTTACTCGGTCCACAATTTATCTGTGTTTGATGGCGTTAAGCACGGGGACGGTACAATGTAATTTTGGAAGCCTTGCTGATCATTGGCAACCTACATGATTGTGCTGAAATAAGGAAGAAGGACATTTTTAAGTGTCTTCGTTACTGGCAATAGGATAGACATGTATTGGCTTCCCTCGGTAGCTTGTTTCCTAGGATTTAGTAGCGGTATCCTCCCAGCGATTTCCATTTTTCATGGATGAAGAAAGTGGACAGAGACAGATGAAGACGAACGCCAAATATTTAATTCCAAGGTTTATAAGCATCGCCATGGCGATCCCGTGCGGGCCGGACTGCTTTAGACGGGTTAGAAAGTTTGATGGCTTCTTCAACCTCTTTGACGCGCTGTGTTTATGCTTATGAACACGTCTGTTGGCTCGACGTCTCACCAAAGGATGCATCACATATTGAAGCAGAAAGAGTCGCGCATTTCTTCACATCCGATAGCACTCCATTGCCGAAGGCGATAGATACTTTGCCATTGTGCTTAGTCTGGTTTGAGACGGACTGTACAGTTGCCAAAGATTACCTATACCGGCAGAGAGGCTACAGTTCTCTGGGTATTCCTCCTTTTCCTCCCGCTCGTGTTTTTCAACGAGCTGTGTGATGCTGAGGAACAGATAAGAGATGGATCTATCACTTTTCTGGAAAACAGAGATCCTTAGTACCTATCACTTTTAACAAGTAAACTTGATAATATACACATCAAAAGTTTCTAAGAAACTTAAGCTGTATCTTAATGTGGCGAATTTTAACATCACTAAGATGTTATTAAAATAAAAGCACAACAAAAACAATAAAGCAAGCTGCCACTCTTGTATACGTAAACAAATCAATCATCATATACACACATACATACAGGGCAACGGAGAGATACTCACAAACACATGTAATCATCAGCTACAAACTACATATACATGTATATGGCTGGTAACCAAGCATGAAGTTCGCAAAATTACTAGACCTTAGGAGAAATGGGTGAAAGAGGAAACCGAGAGTATAAAAGTAGCGCAAGCTGAGACATGACTAATCAGTTTGATTTAAACACGCTATCAGTTGCGAAGTAAAGTATAATTGTACTACCCCCAAAGTAGTCTAATAAAGACCATTTTGCAATACAGAATATTTGAGTGATTTATTCAACAGTTTAGTGATTCGAACGTTAGCAGAAGGTTTCAAATAAGCGGAATTTTCCCCAAAATTCTGTACATTAATAACTTGAGAAGAAAAACAGAGTCCTAATTGCAAGCTATTTTAAAACTCTGAATACCGTGAGTGAAGTCCTTAGCTCAATTATAAATCTTTTGCTTCGAGCTTTCGATGGGTGCTCTGTATGAATTTTATAATTCACACGGAAATTCTGTGGTTACTTTTTACGACCTATCAAATTGAATTTACTCAAGAGGTTAATTAGTAATAGTTATTTTATTATCGACTTTGGTTGTCAATTAAATTTAAATCAATTATTTCAATTCTTTCACAACTGAATGCACATTTATGTGTGTGTTTCGAGTGTGCGTGCTTTTGACACTCAGTGCATTTAATATATTCGAGTAAAATAAAACATACAAAATAAAATTCATCAATAATAATAGCAATATTAATATTTTGGAGCGGTACATTCGAAGAAACTAAGGCCGAGCTTCAATTCCAATTTGATTTGCATTTCATTTCCTACAATTTGGCGAAACTATGTTTTATGCCAACTCCGACGGCATCTGGGGCCCTATTCCCTAACTGTGAGTTTTAAAGTGTACACAATAAATTGTGTAAACTTTGAAATTCTGATTCTGTAAAGAAAACTGTGAACAAAAAAAACTCACTGATAAAAACTTCGTGAGTTTTTTGGCAGCCAGTGTACACTATTGTGACATTCAAACTCATACCCACTGTTGCGGAATGATTTTTTTGTTTTCATGGCGTTTGATGAATATTTTCTCACTGACATACGACTTTTACATTCAGCGCTCATTCAGCAAAACAATGTGCACAATAATTTACAGAATCGCATGAAAATTTAAAGTGTAAATTGTGTGTCCAAATGAGTTTTCAATGCGTGTACATTGTTCAGTTTTTCACAGTTAGGGAATTGACCCCCTGCTAAGGCAGATAATTTTCTCAGAAGGGGCGAACTCGGTTGAAAAACTCAATCGTTTCTTCCTCCAACCCGCACTTCCTACAAGGCCCAATTTAAAGCATGTGACTCCAAAACGCAAGATCCAGACAGAATATCCATAATGAGCCTACAAAGAGGGGTTCTTTTCGGTGATAACAGCCGTGGTGTGATGGTAGCGTGCTCCGCCTACCACACCGAAGATCCTGGGCTCACGCCTCGGGCAAAGCAACATCAAAATTTTAGAAACAAGGTTTTTCAATTAGAAGACAATTTTTTTAAGCGGCAGTGTTTGGCAAGTACTCCAAGTGTATTTTTGCCATGAAAACCTTTCAGTGAAAACTCAGATGCCGTTCGGATTCGGCATAAAACAAGTAGGTCCCGTCCCACCAATTTGTAGGAAAAATGAAAAGAAGCACGACGCAAATTGGAAGAGAAGCTCGGACTAAAATCTCTTCGGAGGTTATGGCGCCTTACATTTATTTATTTATTTTAAGGTTGTAAGGCCTGCACATGATCATCGACACCTTGCAGCTCCGCGCTGCGTTCCACGCCTTTCCTGCATAATCGATCATATGCAACTCTCGCCTTCTTTAATATCGCCCAATCTGGCATCTAGGGAAGAAGCTTCCTGGGATGCGCCCTTTTTAGCAAGCTCCTCCGCTTTTTCGTTTCCATCTCTTCCCATATGTCCAGAAACCCAATATAGATGCATATCATATATATTATTTCCACTTAATTGCTGTTTTTATGTACGGGGCCCTTTTTCGATCTTATTTGGAATCCAAATCTATAAATAAAGTTTTAGTTGTAAAGATGGAGATTCGGGCTATTAGCGACCTTTGGGCAATCTTGGTCGTAGTGCTTTTGTTTAGCTATATTTTATTAAAATAATTTGCTAAAAATAACCAATTGTGAGCACACAATGAAATCTATTTGTACTATGGCACTATTGTGAATATTTGTATTGCATTACCGGCAATTGCTCTCATACGCCAGATGGCAGCGCAAGCTGTAAGTTTAATTGATTGATAGAACAGCTGGTTTCTGTTGATATTTGATAAGAGACTTTTAGATTGGTTGCGCAAGATGCGCACGGGTACGGCTCGTTTCCACCTATTCCGATTCCTCACATTCTAACACACTTTTAGACGTGCTATTAGAGATTATTGCCATATTTGCTGCATGGCTGGTAATGCAAACATTGACGCGGCAGCAGTTTAAGCTATTTTCCTCTACTTCTTTAGTCACAGCTACTACATCCGCCTGAAAAGCAATACAGTAATCTGGCACTTTGTAAGATCTTTCCATTACTTTGGAACCATCGATTTACACGTGTATCACCTCGTTATGAGCGCCCTTGCGTCAACCTTTCACCTCTATTGATTAGTGTTCCTTATTCTCTTGAAATATTTCTCCCTTTATATCGTCACTAAGGCCGGTTTTTTCAGTGCGAGTTTAAAGTCCAGTTAAACTTGACTAGAGTTAAAACCCTGCCACTTCGGCCGATTTTATTAAACCGATATCGCGCCATCGATTTATTCATAGGATTTGGGCTCAGCAAAAAAAGTTCCACTACGCATACCCAAAAAAATAATTTTCGAGCCTGCGAAGAAAAATGGCGAAAGGGTAAATTTTCGACCAAAACACTCCCCAAAACCCCACAAATAATTTTTGTCAAAAACTGTTGTAAAAACGTTGGCGATAACAGTTTTTTGATATTTTTTGGGTTTTGGGGAGTGTTTTGCCCGAAAAATTTACCCTTTCGCTACTTTTTTCGCAGACTCGAAAAATCGATGGCGTGATATCGGTTAACTTTCATCCATACAAATCGACCCAGGCTAATTAATATCCATTCTTCCAGCTGTAAAGTACCCTGGTACTTTCAACTTTTTAATGTATTTTCTAATGTTTCGGCTGAGTGCAAGATCATCTCATTACCTATAGCAAAAGTAAACCACAGAATGTGGTTAAAAAACTATATCTCAGACTTTTTCGAAAAACGCCCTATGCATGGAGAACGTGTCGCTAATAATGCTAAAGTAGGGCATTCTTGGAAACAGATAGGGCGTTCCTTCAACCGAAAGCGATATAGCATATTCTAGAATCAAATTCAGCCAAAATAAGCTGACCCAGCCATCAAAGCTTTTAGTGATAACTTCGAATATCCGCTTAATGTGGTAGTGGGACTGATTGGAAGACCGCTGTATGTATATATAGTACAAATATATTGAACACTGTATTATATTGAAATATATTTTATTTCCATAACTTACCCAAGTCCTGAGCCCACAGGTATTGCAAAATAAATAACGCCACATTTTTTGACACGCATATCGTGTACGAATAAATCCGAAATAATAGTTGGTGCTATTGTACTATACGAAGCTTCACCAATACCCACTAAAGCACGAAATGCGATTGAAACCACCCAAAACTACCCATAAATGAGCCCAGCATGTTGTTGTAGACCAAAGTAAGACTCCAATGGCCATAATGCAACGACGCGAATAACGATCACCAGATAACCAAAAATGGGGCGCACACAATCATATAAGAAAGTACAAAAGCGGTCTGTAGAAGACCACCATCGTCATCACCATATTGAAATCATCTGTATATCTGTTAAAACACCTGAAATGAAAGATAATGTCAACGAATTATTCAATAACAAAACAAACTGCAGGATTTTTTAGATTTACACTGGGATAAAAAATAATTCACATTCAATTCAAAAATTCTATTTCTTTTTTTAATTGCAATGTTTGAGTTGCAGTTTTATAATCTGAACATTGCTAAAAGTTAGAATTTTAGACCTAGCATGGTTCGAAACAAATGATCTAATAATAAGACGCTGATTATTAGAGAATCTATAACAAACTCATACGGCATACATATAACCTTTTACATTTTACTTTTTTGAGTTAAGGAAAGAGTGCCCAAAGGTAAGTTATACGAAAAAAGTGAACAACGTTCCCTTAAGGGATTTAAAATTTGGGTGTTTTTTGAAGTAAAATACCTTCGAGTACTCATAAAACGTGCTTGAATTCCGAAAATGTTTGCGAAGAAACCTGATACCTACCATTGTGGTATGTTATACTAGAATAACTCTAATAACACTTTGATAAATACGCATAATATACATTCATAGTAGATCGCTCAATTTTGGGAAAGAAGCACGATTTTTCTATCCGAACATGACTTTAACACCTTGAGGCCTCACAAGCATTACAGTTGGGTCCACAAGTAGTTGTAGCAGTGCTGACGCTTATTATGCTTCATAATAATTTCGGTTTGTTCGATATGGGAGGAGTGAATCAAGTCTGGTATCCACTATGGTTTTTTTATACGATGAAGCGAAGCGGGTGGTGACATAACTAGGACTGCGTAAACAAAAAATCGGAGAGGGTTTATAATATAGACCAGTGATGCACAACGTCGGCAAAGCTTCGAGTATAAACGCAACTGTAGTATAGTATGCGTTACATGAGTGCATTGTGAATTCATACAAGTGAGAGCCATAAATCGCCCAGTTGTGTTTCAAACAGCTTTTCTTTTAATGTGTATACAGAAAATCAGACTACATATTGATTTTCATTTCTAAATCTAGTTATTAGATAAAATATGAGCAGCCAGTTAAGCAAACATTTTAAAATATGTAAATAGTGCAATATACCAGTCGTTTAAAAAATGTTTGAAAACCACTATTGACCTAATTATATAAGTAATCGAACAGCGGTCGAACAGGTGATCCAGGCTGTTTACTATTGTGAACGTTTTTTCAGACATTCGCCATTTGTATGAACTCACAATGCATGAGTGTTTGAACATAGAGTTCACGCATGAAATGTTTACTGCCTTGAAGTACAAGTGTTTGTATGCACAAACAAAATTGAATGCCTGTTGGAACTCACGGCAGCTCGAAGAAATGGAAAGAACGGAAATACGGAAATGAAACAACAAGAATTAGTAAAATGTAATATAAAAATGTTTAAGTTTAGTTAAGAAGACAACCCGCATATACGAAGATATATGCGCATCAAAAATCTAGTATAGTATATATAATAGATAAAATGGTCAATATTACCCGTATCTTGATAGCTACCTTGACGCTGTCTCAATTGGAGTCGTCGTGAAAGTAGACTACCTCTTTGCAGTTGAGCGCAGCGTTCACGAACCCTAACTTCGAAAGAGAACCACGGTGGATTTCCAACAGCAGTGCAGCTTTGTGGCTTACATCTTTAAATGAAGATACACCAGTGGTTCCCAACTATGAAGGCGTTTGGTTTCAACAACAAGCCAAAACTGATTGACTGCTTGCTTGACTGATTTTGTCGCTGTTGCTCACACGACATCTAGGTGGACGCCGAATAGTTTTCCGAAGCTATATGAAGTTCTCGAGTGCATCACTGATATAGACATGCATCGCTATAATCAAATTGGTCATTCGGTAGCAAATTGCATTACACCTACTTTCAGTGAATACTGAGTAAGTAATTTGATAAATGAGGCAAACCAAGATCAAAGCCTATCTAAAATACAAATTGCCACCAGAACATAAGTAAAATACATATCAACCCACCACGAAAATGTCTCTAAACATCCTCTTTAATACATTAAAAACGATTAGTTTTCAAGTGCACTCTACTAGCAGATGATTAACTTTTGGTGAGGGGTTTGGTAAGAACATGTTAATGTTGATATTTGCAAAAGTGATAAGTCATACAAGTGATGCTAAAAGCGCCACTTGATCACCATGTCAGTTCGGTCTTCCAAAATCGATCACATGAATAACAAATCAGAATCTATATGCATAGATAAACAACAAAATGAAGACGACGATATGAAACACCCCCTGTAGCAATGTGAAGTATAGCCGAGTTGAATCGAGCAAGTACGAAAGATTTGGAACTATAGTGCTATACGCCCATTACGATACCACAAGTTTGGTATTCTCCATTTTGAATAATCTAGACAGTCTGAACGAACTCTTTAGGTTTTTTGCTTTCTGAAATCCCCCCTACTCATATCTGTTAGACGACACTAGACAAAAAAAGGGCGGTAGATGATAGGCACTGACAGTTAAAGCTTAAGCCTTAAGGCAACAGAACATTTTACCATCAATGACCATTACGCCACAGCAATCTCTACAACACTTCGAGCACATAGGGACATTTCGTTCAAGCTTCTCCTCCGTACTTTTACATATATTTTTGCTGAAAAGTTTCCTGCTGCAGAAATACACTCGAAGCATATTTGTTAAACTACTGTGGGGGCAAGCACACAACTCGCACCCTACTTGATTGCAGCACAGAATATTTTTAACAAAGCACCGCAGGACATCTGGATCATGATGGCTGGATGACTAAATCCCGATTAACTTTGAAAAGACGGGCCGAAACGACTAGAGGGGATAGAGCTGCAGTACTCTGTTGAGAGCTTGATGATGACTCCAGTAATTCAAATTGTGAACTCCAGCAGGGATCAAAGAAGTAAAACAAAAGAACCGATGCGGTAGAAAAGCTGAGGAGAAATTTACCTTAAGATCGAGAAAGGTCAGACACGGATACGAATGGCCCTGCACTCTGGGGAATACCACATAACTACCTCTTGACACTGCAAAGCCGACTTGCATAAATTAGGCTTAGTAGCAGGATATCAACGAAGGCGATTGTATCGACAAGATTTAGCATTCGTTAACACTGCCCCTCACACTTGGAGCAATTGTTACCCAGCCAAGAACAGAAAAATTTCCAAGACGCTGTTTAAGAGCTTCAGTGGCGCGTGATCTTGATGTGATCTCTACTTATGTGAGTGATAGTCCAAGAAAAAAGATTGCTCAATTCTGATTTTCCGATGGGTTTCCCTAACGTTCCCACAAAAGGCAATAAATTCACCTTCATCAACGACCACACTAATCCATCTATTCCACAGACTACCCCTCCCTCATGTGCTCATACTTAAGCATTTTGTTTATCAAAAATCGTGTGAGGTGTGGAATTTAGCAAAATAAAGAAGCCAAAACATACAGATCTTTGAGCGTCAATGAAAGCGTATCGCCCCACATGGTTAAGAGAGATTTGTTATCTCTGAAAGCGCACAATACACTGTGAGTATAAAATATGCCAGGTACAGCTACATATTTCAGGTGACTACTTTACGTGGCTAAACTGGCACGATTCAAAGCAAATTTGTGAGCGCAAATGCTGAGTCAGAGCATTGTGAATGACGCGACCGTCTGCCTTCAAGAAATTTCTGACGGTCGTCAAACCCGCTTTTAAAGCCCCAAAACTCATTGAGACCGACCGTTTTGCGTCTCTGCTGTTTCTCCATCATTGACACAATTCATATTTCGTTTCATAAAAACTTTTTTACTGCATTTTCTATAACATTTGCATTGTTCGCATTAAATTTGTTTTGTTGTATTTTAGACGCTTATTGCTTTCAATATTTTCGCTGTCATCTAGGTCTTTTTGTATGAGAAATTTATCGTATGATTTTTTCAACCAATCAGCGCGCACAACGCTCTTAGCCAGCTAGCATTGAATAAGTGACGCAAAAACAAACGATGTTAACGGCCCGAACGAACGCTCTAGCTTATAGTGATGCAGAAAACCGGTTAATCGCAGAACCAATGCTCTAACACAATGCGAAATCTTGAAAGTGATTAGGTTAGGTTAGGTTAAGAGGGCGTGCGTGAGTGTTACCCACACTTCCACTCGGATACATTGTGAGTGTCCCTCAGTAAGTGCAGGGTGGCGGCAAATTCGTTTAGCCCCATTTACCTCCTAGTGGTCCTCAACGAACACTTGCTTCCCTGATGAACCCAAGAAGAAGCGAGAAGTCCACCCTCCTCCAACCTCTGCCAGGCTGTCGACGAAGCGATATTAGGCCAGAAATATGAGCCTTTTTCTTTGAAGCGCCGGACATCGGCAGAGAAAGTGGTAGATCGACCCTTTTCCATCCTCATCCTGACAGCTTCTTCAGAGGGAGCTTGTTGGTATTCGCCACCGTCGGAGCATTGGTGCGATAGCACAATGACCTGGGTTGACACCCCTAAGTTCCTTCACACAGATTTGTTCAGTTTGAGAAGGAGCTGTGCCTTTCTATCCAAGCATGGCCATAAGGACCTTGAAACATCGCAGTCAACCTCTATGGTCCCTAGAAAGTCCGTTGCCCTGTTCTCATATTCGGCGATTCTCCATGGGAGATAAACTCAGCGACGGTCGGACAGAGCTGTCCACTAAAAAATAATACTTACAAGTATTTATTATTTACTTTGGAGTGTAAAAATGGTTTTAAAACGACACAGCCAACAACAAAAGCCAACAAAAATAATATATTTTAGATAAGCACAGAGATTAGTTGTTTAAGCGGATTTTCCTCGCTTTAGAACTGGGCATGAGTTCTTGGGGAAACTGTATAATGTTCAAGTGAAGCTGTGATGCTAGCTAGCTGCAAGTGTCGGGAGAAACATCTATGCTAACATTGCAGCTAAAATATAAACACCCTGTATCACTCTTCGCTTAAGTTACAGCTTTGTACACACAGTTCTATTGAGCACATATAATAGCACAGCGGATTCAAGGCGTTTTTTCTGCGATAACTCTAACTTAACCGTGACGGAGAAATTAAGTTTTGATACAACTTTTTCCAATTTACCCTATAGTGCGGCGGCGTTAAAAAAGCTGCTAACTGCTGAGACTTAAAATGGTTAAGATGGGCAACAATCAGATGTTTTTTATCTCGTTATATGAGGATTTTGTATAATTCTATTTAGTTTTTCTTCCTTTAAAGTTTTCTCTTACTACTTTACAAACCTTTGAGTCGTCTTACCTTACTTATTAAACGGAAACGCTAGCTGGAGATTGATGGCTGCAAATTCGATTACAATTAGATATGAAAGAGCGTTATTGGAATTGTCAGGTTAGAAAGTTTGCTTGCCCAGTTTTGACATTAGACGGCCGCAGCGGTGTGGTGGTAGCGTGCTCCGCTATGAAACCGAAGATCCTAGTATAAGTTCAGGGCAAAGCAACATAAAAAATTTAGAAGAAGTTTTTGAAATTGGTAAAAAGTTTTTGTAGCGAGGTCGCCTTAGGCAATGATTTGGCAAACACTCCGTTGCAGATCCGTTCAAGTCGGCGTAAAACATGTAGATCCCCTCCCGTGAATTTTTGGGAGAATTAAAAGAAGCGCGATGCAATTGAAGAGAAGCTCGGTCTTTATCTCTTCGGAGATTTATCGCACCTTGTATTTTTATTTTAAACGTTTTATTTAGCTTGACTCTGTGTAGCGACCGGTCGGTCATTGTTTACGAATTTTGTAATGAACATTTAAGTACTTCCGATAAGCTACAAGCTCAAACTTGGAACATAGTTCAGAACCCGATTACAATGCAATAATAAGAAAAAAACCTACAATAGGTGGCGCAGGTATTGAGATATTCAAAAAATTCGTTTTTGTGCTCAGATTAGGTTCATATTGGAACACATATAACATACATGAATAGAAGAGGACATATGAAAAAACAAACGACGCCAGGTGGCGCAAGGATCGATATATCATATTTGAACACATATTACATACAGAAAAAATCCCACTAGTGCGCACGGATCGAGATATTAAAAATACTCGTCTTTGTGGTCCAATTTGTCTCATATTTGGAACCAAATATTACATACAATCCGTAGAAGTGACATCAAAATACTTGGAGTTCGAGGAGGGACAAGCATACGTGGCGCCGTAGCGCGCCGGGTCGAGTAAAGTCTTTGGAAGGATTAGTATTGAGGACTTAGATTGTAACAATTGTCAGGAAAGAGTCCTTGTAATATTAGTTACTAATGAATGATATAAGAGAAATGATAGGCTATTAAATAAAAGCGTTGGGCGCGTGAAATTTCTAAAATGTGGCATAACCTGATTAAGGTTCATTGGTCTTACTTATGACTTAGCCAATAAATTTGACGCGTCGTATTAACGTTTTTATTTAATTGTCTGATCAACGCCTAGATTTATGAGGAGTGTGATGACTGTACCTATGACCTACCTAATTTTTTCTAGCTTTTGTATTATTATACATATTTTAATGTAAGTATTGTTTTTCATAAAACCGTTTAACTTAAAAAAATTTTTTATTTTATTTTAGTTTGTAAATATTCCTTCTATATATTTCTGTACCTAGACATGCTTATACACAACCATTTTTCTTCAGTTCCCGACCTTATTCTATCCTATTTCTGTTTTTATAGCTGTTCCTATCCCTTTTCCGTATCTTCCAAAGTTAGTCCTATCACTATCTATAACCATATTCTTTTTCCTGTTACCAGATTTCTAGCATACCGATTACTATTGACCGTCATGATTTTTGAAATTCCCATATAGATTTGCCATGTATATTGTAGGTATAAATTTAGTGAGAAGGCTTGCCCATTTAGGGATGAAAATGAGTTTTAGGACGCACCATGGATTCTCACTTAAGCAGTTTGGGGACTTCCCACTCGACCCTACATAATAGTCTTAATCGTGCAACTTCATCTGAGGCACACGGTGAGGACTCGTTATACTCACTCTATCTGAATACGTCTTGACGACAAATTGACAGCACTTCATCCATACCTAAAGTGCCAACTGGAACAGGTTGCTTTAAATATGCGCCAAAGCGCGGACACCACTGTTCCATTGCAGCAACAACACGCGAACAATAAGAAGTAAAGCCCAGAACAAGTAAAGGTGTCTAAGTTCAGGTGTAACCGAACATTATATACTCAGAGTGAGCTTCAATTGTACATTTCATTTCAGATAAATACTTTTCTACATAACACGTGGCACCGCCCGTTTAAAAAATCTCTCCCATTTCCTCTATAATAAAACTTGATAAGTGAAATATCATTGACTCAAAACTATTTTTTGCTAAGTTATAGCTTATTATTCTAGTCTACAACCCTTTTAAACTTGTTTTATATCTAAGTTGCCGTGGTCTTTAACCGATCGCGTCCATTTTTACTACAAATATTTTCTGTTATAAGGAAAATATGTGCACCCAATTTTGTTACGATATGTAAATTTTTCTTCGAGTTATGGCTCCCGAAACATTGAAAATTGCTTAGACAAAAAGGGGCGGTGCCACACCCATTTTTCCAAATTAAGTGTTTTCCAATTTAATGTTATAATTCAATTTAGAAAGTAAAATTCTATTGATACAAAGCTCTTTTTCGCTAAGATATAGCTTACTATTTTCGTCTACGACCCTTTTAAAAATCTTTTATATAAAAGTGGGCGTGGTCTTTAACCGATCTGGTCCATTTTTTCCAGAAATATTTCCTGCTATAGTGAAAATTTGTGTACCAAATCTTATTACGATCCGTTAATTTTTCTCGAGTTATGGCTCCCGAAACATAGAAAATTACTTACTCATAAAAGGGGCGGTGCCACGCCCATTTTTTTAATTTAAATGTTTCCTATTTACTGTTAGAAATACACTTCGCAAATGAAATACCACTGTTATAAACACGATCCTTTTAAAATCTTTTATATAAAGTGGTTCTTAACCGATTTCTTTAATTTTTTCTCCAATGCTTTCCTTATAGTAAAGGCAACCTCTCTGCCGAATTTTGTTATGATAGGTTTAACGATTTTCGATTTATGATAATAATATTGTAAAATTGATTTTATCACAGTGGGCGTTGCCACGCCCATTTAAAAAATTTTCAAATTTGTGTCAGGTCTCAATTAGAGATATACGCCGCCGCGCGGATTTAGGTCGTTTTCGCACGTCGCCGCCAAAAGTCAAAACTTTAAAAAGAAAGTTATATAATAAATTTATATGCTCACTCTTGCATCTTTTCCAAAAAATTAATGATGAACAATGAATCAAATAAAATGTCCCAAAATGTTAAACATGTTTTAAAATTGTCCTCAAGTTGTTAAAAAGGCAAAATACCCAAGGACAGGTGCCGATTTTTAAAGAATTTTATATGCGATTGGCTGAAAGAATAAGCGAATTCAGTGATGGAAAATCCTTTAGTAGGTTCTAGGGGCATAAACACTCCTTTGAAATTATTCTTACCTCACTAAGTTGAGGATCTATGACTGAAAGGTTTGAAAATCACTTGGGATTACATCTCTTGTTTATTTGCGAAACTATACAATAGCGTCTGAAATATTAATTTTGATTTTCACAATTGATCTTCAACACCCAATTCTCCCGGTTTGACATTTCCTAAAGTTGGCGGCCCCATCCAAAACTAATCCCTTGGAGTGAATCACATTGATTATAGTTTATCAACCATGTTTAAATATCACCTACACGTTACGGCTCCTTTTACAAATGTGAATACGTAAGCACATATATTTACTAGGTAAGGCTTTGTCCTTCGCAAAGAACACTCAAAGTGGTGAAGCAAAAGCTTCGCAAGACAGTCGAACTAATGACCATGTGTGCTATACCTAACATAGTGGACAGTCGAACTAGTTTTCAGATGCTACGCGGTCATCCATAATAAGCTCTTATATCATAGGCCGGAAAACAGCAGTTAACATCTTTCAACTTAAAATCGGTCGACTTTCATTCTAAAATATCGTTTGGTTTAGCGAAGACTATTGAAATCAATGTTTCGAACACAAACGTCTGCAAATTTTGGTATACATTTAAGAAAAAGGTATCCAGGGTCCTTGTAAAATTTAAATTATGTAGGATTATACTATTTTCACCCATGAGTACACAAGAATATTCCACTTGGACTGCTTACGATTTCGAGGGCGGCATCCTTGGCCGAATAGTTACTCCCTAACGTTTCAAGGTGTTTCTCTGCTGTAGCTCGGCAGCACAGCGCGACAAAAGCATCCGTTGGAAAGTCTTCCGAGCTACACCTATAGCTTTTAGGAAAGTGACGTCGACGAAGGTATGAGTTCGAAGTCGCAGTCCTATAGTTTCTGCGCTGGCATATGGTGTGATGGTCAGGAGGCGTGGTAGCACATGGTGGTCGGGATTGCTACTGTTCGCACATCGGGAATTGTAGCTCTTAAAAACAGCCTAAAAACTGGAGGCGCCCTGTGCCACGAGAGTCATGAGTATTAATAGACCATTAATAGCAACCGTAAGTCGCCTTGTGTGCGTGACCGCTAAGGAGCCACAAATGATTAAGGAAATTGTGTTCGCGACGATTATTAGGAGTTATCCCTAGGCGAACTACGCTTTGCACACAGATATACAGGACAAAAGTGTGACTATTTCATGTATCTCTATTTCTTTTCAGCAGACGCAGCAGTACCAATTCCAAAGACTGGGGTTACGTTCAAAGCCTCTCTGGAGTAAGCGAACGAGGGATAATCCCTCCGCAAGGAGCAAAAACCCCGATCTTTCCGAAATAAAACCAACACGTTGATTTCCTTAAATACATACAAGCAAAACCTTTTCTAAATATTATTTTTTAAATAGAAAAATCAGCTTTTAAAACAAGAACACCGGCGGCGGGCGCGCGTAGGCCGGTAGGTGCTATAGTGATCGGCGTAAGCCTCTAGTCTCAATATCAGTCCACACGTCAAATTTCAACATTCTAGGTGTATTATTTACTAAATAATCAGGTTTTTGTGTTTTCCAAAATGTTATATATATAAAAGTGGGCGTGGTTACATCTGATTTCGCTCATTTTCATACCGATTTATTCTGGGTCCAGATAAGCTCGTGTACCAAATTTGGTGAAGATATCTCAATATTACTCAAGTTATCGTGTTAACGTACAGACGGACAGACGGACGGACATGGCTCAAGCAAATTTTTTTTCGATACTGATGATTTTGATATACGGAAGTCTATATCTATCTCGATTCCTTTATACCTGTACAACCAACCGTTACCCAATCAAAGTTAATATACTCTGTGTGCAAAGCACTCTGAGTATAAAAAATTCCAAACGCGAAAAGTCGAAATGCGGGCCAATGCATTAAAGTTTTTATGCAGTAAAACACTGGTTGCATACGTATGAATATACATTGGTATGCGAAAAACTACACGTAAGCATATGGATGGGTGGATTGCGTTATTCGCGGCATTCGAAGGTGGTGTGTGCAAGTAAGTGGGAAGAAGAGGTTAATGCCAAAAATAAAGATTTGACTATCGCATTGTGATCATTATAATAGTGCATTGGGGGGTTTGAGTCATGACTAGCCGGTTAACCTGGTGTGTCTGTGGAGGATTTACAAAATTATTTACGCAAAAACTTAATGAAACAGAGTGCGATACGCAGCTGATGCTGTCTCAAAATAAAATAAATAAGTTAATGCATGCTGTAGTTGTGAAGGGACAATAGTCAGGTCAAAAACACTTATTAAAAAAGTATACAGTAGTCTGAAAAGCTAAAGTACCATGCCCAGTGTTTATGTCTCTGTATACATAGTTTGGAGATCCTCTTTTCTTCTGATTTCTGTAGCGATAAATACACTCCCCGAAGATTGGAACTATCGATAGTGATGGTCCTTTGCCGATATTGATCTGGTACGTTCCAGAAACTAACACCATTAGTGTGTTGATTTGTGTATACTCTCGTGGAAGACATGCCTATCAGCGGGAATATTATTGCCGGTGTGGGATTAGCTCTCCCCTTCCCCTGCTTTCTACCCTGCACAGTTATCTACAACACTCTATTTTTTATCTCGCTCGTACACTCACTACTACCTCTCTTCTCGAAATTTCTGTCTTGTTATTGTGACAGTAATCCTAAAGATTTTCCAGATCAGTTTAGCATGCTCTCAAATCTCTTATTATCGATCGGCAGAATATGTCTGCTTTGTGACCGATGAGTACCAATTTAGCATGGAAAGTTATATTGTATATGTTCATGTAAGTCTCATTTAATTACTGCGAGTGGCTGATATACCGTGAGGTACTTAGTGCAGTTAGCAATGCGCAGCCTTTGCTGGTTCACGCACTTTCAGTCACTATCGTAATATGTGTCCTTAGGAACCCAGATGATTAATGGTCAAGCAATTGGCTTTTTATGTATCATCTAGTTACAGTTACTGACGACCATTAGAGAATGTACATAGTGCTTAAATTCAGCGCCATGAGGGCCACTTAGATCTCTGCAGCATATATGGAAATCTCTGGCACTTTTATTTAGTTTTCTTGGAAGAACTGCAGTCTCGATACCAGTAGTTCCACCTGGAGAGTACTTGGTGCATTTAGAAGATGGCAGGTAAGTTAGTCTGTAGTTGTTCTGAGAATCCCTGCTCCAACATTGTAGTTATTTTTAGTCCGTTTGCCTTTATTAAAACAAGGTGACGGAGCTTCCCCTGTCACCCCTTATATTTCATTAAGTGTTCGTAAACTTTTTCTAGGTAGTGTAAAAACAAACAACACACTTATATAAAACGAATCAAAATCAAAAGTTTAAACAAAGAAGAGAAGTAGTTCGGACAAATAGAACCTGTCTGCGTTGCCGGTATTGATATGAGTGGACGCCGGTCTATACTTAATTACAGTTGCCACGTGAGACAAGATACAAACCAAATTGACTGGAACCACTATTACAGTTAATCCGCTCAATCCGGCCGCTGTTTTACGTTTATGGCATGACAATCAATGTCCTCGAAATATAAGTGGAAAATTACAATGTTAAAGTGATGGTATATGTACACATGTGTGCACAAAGAATAGCAGTAAAATTACACATATATCCGTTATTTTCTTCTTTGACATATACATACATACATTTTTTATGCTAATTTTAGACAATTTTTTAATGAACTTTAAGAGAGATACGTAGGTAATTTAAAAAAAGCTTTTGAACATATTTGGAAAACTTAACAATATTTGAAAATTTTCAGGAAATTTAAATAAATATCTTTCGGATGTAAACAAAATTTATAAGATTTGACCGATTTGGAATCGCATTTACGTTCAAATCGAGTTTGTGGTTCAATCAATTTTCGTGTAAAAGCTTGGTTTCCTCGGAAAACGGTGCCGCTATATTACGACCGCTAAAGAACGGTTGCTTTACTCATTGTCATTAGCGGCTGTAAAGCTGAAGAGCTTATCCTGCCGATTCCATCGATGATGTTTTGACTAAATTCATCCCTTTTCCAGTTTTTTTGCTTGTTTTCTTTTTTATTTGTAATTAGATTTCCATAATAAATTTGAAGTCTGAATATTTGTTATTTTTGAGATATTTGACAAAATATTCACGGCTTTCAGAATAGCGGTGGTGAAAAACTTTGATGAACGAGTTTCTACCGTCATGGCCGTAATATTTTATGCCCTACAGGCTTGGTTTCCTCCAAAAGCGGTACCGCTATGTTACGACCGCCAAAGAGCGGCCGGTATTTTTTTTTGCATGTTTTTCTTTAGATTTTTTATAATTTTTCTTTTAATAAAATCACAAGAAAAAATTTCAATTCAAAAATGCTCTTTATTTTATAAATACATAATTTAAAATATTTGACAAAATATTCACCGCTTTGGCAATAGCGAAGGAAACGGTGATGAACGAGTTTCTACCGTCATGACAGCAGGGTTGTTTTATGCCCGGCCGCTATATTACGTTACGGTGAACTTCACCGTCTTCTTAGTTTCCACATAATTACTTTTACTTTGCAATATTTTTGACAACGTACTCTACCGCTATGTAACGGCCGCTATATAGCGGCACCGCTTTCGAGGAAACCAAGCCCTAAAGTACGAGTTTATAGTATCAAAACTCACGATGATTTTGAAATTTTCTTCGATGGGTGTTTCAGATTTTCTTCCATACGAAAAAATAAACTATACACAATTGTATGAAAGAAAATCTAAAGCAAACTTTGTAATCCACTAATGTATTTACTTAGTTTTGGGAAGCTTATTGTAAAGGTTATAGTCCCCCATTTTTATTTGCAACACATTGAAGGACAAGGTCAACATTTTCTGCCGTCGACACAGATATGTTAGGAAATGACTACACACATCATCGTCTATGTATTTATTGAGAGCAGTTCTTATAAATCAAATAAAATATGTTTTCCGGGACTCAATGTGCAACACCCCTTAATCAATTGCTATCGGGGCCAAAAATTGTGTGATGTTTTTGATCTAATTATTAACCCCTGAAACGGATGAGACAGGAGAAAATTGTTAGTTGATTTATAAGGACCATCCTAATGTAAAAATATTTTTAACAACAGCGTAGTAGATATTGCATCCATCACATGCCTTAATAAGTAAAAGGATTTTCAAGCGCCAAATACAAAGGTAAATTGTGACTTGTGGTGGGTAAAGTTTGAGTCACTTCACATTTATATATAAAAAATGACAATTTGAATAATTTGATTGATGTCTGATGATAAAGATATTTACAGTTGATTTGATAAGAAAATCTAAAATCAGGTGTTCAAAGAGTTTTATTACTCCAGTGACTTACGTGTCATGTGAGTCTAAATCAAATGATATTCAAACGCAAAAGATTAATAGCTTTTTTTTGCTTTTAGGGGGCTTTCATCAATAATTGACCAGTACAATACATAAGTTCAAAGTTATAGAGTGATTCTGTAACTGTCCCGAAATGATCCTGAAGTATGCTTCAACTGCTCCAAGATTGTTCTGAAACAGTTTTGAAATTGCTTCGAAGTTTTCCCGAAATGATACCTTAAATAATCCCGAAGTGATCCTGAAATTCTTTCGTATTGAATGACTGGTTTGTTTGTTTCTTATGAAAACGATAAGACCATGTTTTATTGTATACTTCCATGTGTCCTTATTTTACAGTCGTTTTATTTTTTCACCGAATTCTCATGTTTAAAGTTTTGGTTTTATTCACTCTTGTAATAAAAACCCTTTTTATCGCCGGCCATCCATATACATTCTTGTAC
>JARSSU010012598.1:0-34656 GCA_029619165.1 Eurosta solidaginis | reverse complement strand
TGCTTTTTTTTGCGATGATGGAAAGCCCCTAGAGGGGGAAAAGCATCGTAGAAAAAAAACAACGGTAATTGACGGAAAATGACTCCAGAAAGTAGGAAATTTTCGCCTCTCGATGATTTTGGACAAAAGGTTTCCTCGAAATCATTCGACATCTTCAAGGGAAAATCAAAAGACGTGCGTAAACTATATATATCAGAGTTTGCATTTTCTCATCAACTTTTCTCTAAGTGATTGATACCTCCACGAAGCTATAAATAGCTTAGTTGTTTTTATTCTAGAGATTTGGTAAGAATTTTTCATTGAAAAAGAAAAAATTCCAAAGGTTACGTTGAATCTAGATACACTGATGCACAAAAAAACTCATAGTCATTTGTATAAGATTTGGATCAATTAGCCGATGTATTTCTAAACACAAAAATAGCTCTTAGGATTTTTTTTAACATTAATGATCACAAATGTTCTGCCGAACGATCCTTCTCGCAATTAAAAAGAATCAAAAGTGGCGTGAAAGAGTTTACAACGCGACAAGGAGGCGACTCGAGATGTTAGGTATACTTTGCTTGAGTTCAGATTATTGAACAAAATCGAATTGATGATATAATTGATTGAATTTGCCGAAAACGTCATGTTTAAAATTAAATAGTAGTTTTATTGATATTAATTAATTGTGACAATAACAATTTTTATGAAAGATATAAGTTTGTATTTTTTAATCGAAAAAATAAGGGGCACGGACGTAAAAAAAAAAGGGCTCCCAAAATTGATTGTTGCCTAGGGGCCCCGTTGAGGATTAATCCGCCCCCTGGATGGATGTGTGGATTAAACTAAGATATCTTGAAATTTTTCAATTTACACCCTTTTTTCGGATATTATTGAGAAGGCGACTATACCAAAAATCTCCTAATATATAATGCATTTTTAAAAAGTATAATCTAGTAATCCAATTATATTTAAAGTTGTCTTCATACCACGCGTTTCGGTGCTATTTGCACCGTTTTTAGAGAGCCTAATATAATATGGCCTAAGGATAGAGCTTATGCCAATTTTAAAAAAAAAAAAACGGTAAGGATAAGGGTGATATTTTCGGCTTATTACCACTAATTCCGTTATAGTTTCCCCAATGATTTATTGATAAACATTAAAACTAAATCACAATTCTGATAAGCCTTCTGATTTATACATGGAAAGGAAATGCAGATTTTAAAATCTAGAAAGCATTTTTGTTGTTCTTGAATTAATCGGCATTTTGTAAAATTTATCGCATTGCGGTTAATTCAACCGCGTTTTTTGTCAAGAAAAAAAATTTTTTTGTTTTTCAACTGACGAAAAACTGTGGTTTGAAGTTACAGTATATTTCTGTTATCAATATTCTTCAATCTAACTGATTTTGGTGTTAAAAAACATTGATTTCAATGGTCTTTTCACCTGCGAACAACTGCCATAACTGCAATAAAGTTCAGCTACTTTTAAGAGAATACTTAAGCTCACGGCACTCACTAGTTGTACTATTATGACTATCACGCCACACAAAATTAAAGTATAATTAAAAGAATTTTACTCTAATGTTGCCCGGGAATTTGTTATTTTATCAGTAATTATGGTATCGTAGATTGGCATTTTAATAATGTTAGTACAAGAGCAGAGCTAGGTGGCCCTTTAAATGGGGTTACACTGAATGACCATTTTGAACATCCACGTCAATGGCACAGCTACCGGACTCTCTTACACCCCAAAAATCTTGGGTGTGACGTTTGATCAGGATCTACATTTTGTGGAGATGCAGCCGCAATGCACGAGTCACCGATATGGTCGCAAGCCTAAAGACTACTCACAGAAGAAAGCTACGGGCTGCAAAAAAAATATGGCCCTCAGAACCGAACAAGGTTGTCTTCTTTATGTCCCCAGAACACCATCACATAATGAGGCGACAACACCACCATCAGGGAGTAGAAATGAAATGCTAACCAAAACAGTTCCTGGTGAATATTACTCAGAAAACCTGGGCATCCAATAGGACATGATTGATGAGCTAACACCGCCAGGGGCTTAAGGAGGTTCCATCTCCGCAAGTGCATTATGAGGAAATATGGTACCTCAGAACACAGCGTATGAAGCCAAAAAACACAAGCAGGGTCATCATTGACACTCCACAAAAACAGGGCGTTTCGGACCTCTATGTCGGAATTGCTCAGATTAGTATAAATTAACGAAAAACAAAAAGGACGTTCATGTATTTGATTATCGTAATAAACTTATAAACATTTATGGTATTGTTGAAGTTGAATATTTGATTCGGAAAAAATCTCAAGTGAAAAATTAGAGTTTTAGTTGTTTATGATTGAATTTGAACCGGAATACTTGGTTAGAAATATTGGCACTAAATTTACAGTGATTTAAAAAGAGTGTATGTTTATCAGAGGTGTTTAAAATGAGGCAGACAAATTTTTATTATTGAAAAATGAGGATAGATTTTATGGCCTAGCAAAGACCTTAAAAAATTGACTTTATAACTTGAAATGAGAATGCAATGCCGTGTGTTTCTATTACGGAGAAGCGCTTCCCGGATCCATAGTTAAAATCGTTACATACTCAACCCTGTTTTGTAGACTTTTTAACTCAACGAAAAGACGAGTTGTTATCGGCTAATGCGTTAAGGAGGGTTAGGCGATGGATTAATCAATAGAGTCGTCCTGTATCGTTTGAATTATTGATGCAGTCACACCAATTTTGCAAAGGGAATGTTCTTGATGTTGTTAAAATAATCCACATTAAAAATTGTTTATTAAACGGTTTTAAAAGAGATGTTGTTAGCTGATTGTTTGTCTCGGGCACAGGGATAAAGGTACAGAAGAACCAGGAACTGGAGTCTGTTCATCCACTCGGTAACTAAATCCGTCTGTGTAATCGAAAGGATAACTATGATTTTACAGAAAAATTATTGGAATCAGATGATAATTTGAAACGAGTGTGCAAATATGTGAGGAGGTTTGACCAGACTACGCATTTAAATGGGACTTTTGCAATTCTTCCTAAATTTAAAGCAGAATTACATTTTGAAGATGGGTACTTTTCAAGACCGCTACTGGGTAATTCCAAAAAAATTACAAGGGAAAAATGTTGAGGTGGTTACTGCGCCAACATTTTGGAATTGAGAAAACACTTGCAAGGGCAGGAATGCTTTATTTTTGGCAAAGGAATGAGCAAAAGTTTAAAGGAGTTGATTGCGTCATGCACTATTGGTGAACAGTTTAAAACGACTAATAATCCAAAAGAACCCACTGAATCAGAATCAACCAACTCGATAATACCCATATCCACATGGCTTCAGGTGCTACTTATATTTGGAATATGCCGGTAGTGACTCATTGCGATTTATGATTATTAATCTAATTTTTTTTTGGCTGCCAAAGTGGTTGTGATGTTAGCGTGCTCCGCCTATTCTACACCGTTATGCCCTGGGTTCTACTCCCGGGCAAAGGCAACATCAAAATTTTAGGATAAAATAAGGTTTTTAATTAGTTTGAAGGAAATTTTTTCTAAGCGGGGTCGCCCCTCGGCAGTGTTTGGCAAGCGCTCCGGGTGTATTCTGCCATGAAAAGCTCTCAGTGAAAAAAATATCTGCCTTGCAGATCGCCGTTCGGAGTCGGCATAAAACATGTAGGTCCCCTCCGGCAATTTGTAGGGAAAATCAAGAAGGAAACCCGAAGCAAATTGGAAGAGGAAGCTCGGCCGTTAGATCTCTTCGGAGGTTATCGGCGCCTTTACATTTATTTTATTTTTATTTACTTATTTAAATGGTTTGAATAATGCACTTCTATCGTTGAGCTGGAATGACAAGCAATCAGACACCAAATCAGAAAAATTACAAGAAAAAAGTAAAAATTAAATGTAGGAAAATTTTCAAAGGAAACAGGAGTTAAAAGACGGTAAAAATTATAATGCGAATGATTAGGGTTGGCCAACGCCTTCTACACAACCATGTTTACCAGGGGTTCATCAAACGTAGCCAAAAAAAAGTTAGCTGAGAAGAATTGGCGTCACTTAGAATCTTGTAACCTACTAGCAGCCATTAGTTGGGTGTTTGTTTGTAAACTGTTTTCTTA
The DNA here is from genome assembly GCA_029619165.1 of Eurosta solidaginis. Taxonomy (NCBI): domain Eukaryota; kingdom Metazoa; phylum Arthropoda; class Insecta; order Diptera; family Tephritidae; genus Eurosta; species Eurosta solidaginis. The sequence goes on along the minus strand of JARSSU010012598.1, from coordinate 30,553 downwards.
TATCAACAACAATAAATTTGCATAAACAATCAGCTTTTGCTCCCAAAAATCTCGTATTATCTCAAATTTTTAATTTTTGCAGCTATGCAAACTCTAGACTTGCTCTAAGGATCAGATGAATTGCATTAACCACAGCCCAGCATGTTTTTTTTTGAAATCAAACGCATACTTTGATTTAAACCACCCTAGCCATATTACAATGAAGTTATGCTCTGTTAACAATTGAAGTTAATGTTATGAATGACATTTTTGTTTTAGCTTCAGTTGTGTTAATACGAGAAAATCGCGCCCATCAGTAATCTATTCTACGCTGTAGCAACTCTTCACCATTCACTAATTAAGTTGTTGACATTAAATAGTGAATGATTTAGCACTCAGAATTAACCCAAAAAGACTTTATTTTTTATAACTTAATTGAGAATATTTGCTCACTAGCTCTGTCTAAAATGAAACAACATTTTGAATACAAGTTAATAGCCTTGAAATTGTAAATGCTAGAATATATTGAGCTAAAAGGCTACCACAGATGAACTGAAAACTTATTTTTTGTTTATATTCATATATAATTGATTTGAGCGATATCTCGACTTCAATCTGCAGTCATCATCAGGACTGGGGACAAAGCAATAAAACATAATACTCAATTGATTTACTATCATACTTAAGTACATATTCAAAACAAAGTCACCACTTACACATGATGGATATGTCTGACGACTCGACTGATTAGAAGGAATCACAGAAAAATAGTAAATAAGGTAAAATTATTCCCAGTATTCCCGTAGATGCAGCTATCTATATTATCTCTTCGAAGTGGGTGATATTAAAGAGCACACACTTTGTTAACAAAAAGAGCTGTTCCTTAATATAGTAAAATTTGTGTGGAAAGAAAACCGTTATTTTAAGTATAATGGCAAAATCTACGAGCAACGATCAGGTATGCCAATGGGATACCAGCCTCCCCAGTCATAGGGTTATAGTTGTGGAGGAGTTTGTTAACTAAGTTCGAGGAAGAAATCAATAACCAAGCCACGTCTGTTGACAAAATTATGAAGGACGACATATTGCATCGCTAAAACAGAGGAGTTAGATAACATGCTTCATTGCTCAACAAATATTATAAAACAATTCGATTTACTATGGAGGTAGAAAAAGATAATAGACTCCTTCCTCGACCACACTTATAATTAAGAAATCATAAAAATTATACATGGATAATAGACTTCCTTTCCTCGACACACTATAATGTAGAAATACATAAGTAAATTATGCAGGATTGTATAAAAAACCTACGGCTCCGAAAGATGATAAATTATTCATCCCCAAACACCAACGCGAGAACTATCTGTAAAACACTGCGAAGAATATATAAAAAGAGTTCTGACAAAACTAGTGACAAGATGTTTCTACATTGGGACAATCAAGAAAACTTTTGAAAAATAATGATTTTCTATGAACTTTTATCAACAAGTTAAGCAAATCATCAATCAACGAGCACCAAGAGAGAACCGTGAGAAAAAGGATAAAGGACTCTAAAACATATATAACCTATCGACACCTATATATTCCAGGAGTATCGGAAAGGATAAGGAGATCCGATATCGTTCGACAAAGAAAGTCATCAGTTGGCGTTCACGTACACTAACACGTGCAAACAATTTATCAGCGAGAAACGAAGGACAAACGTTCTAAGTCAGGAGGAAATCGTGATGTTGTTTACAGTAATCCCGTGCAATAGTGACGGGGATCCCTACGGCACATGCGACAAAGTATATGTTGGGACAACAAAACTCAAACTCAAGACAAGGATTTCCCCTCATAGTTCCAATATAAAATTAACGAATAATGCTTCGGACAACAAGACGGCTTTAACTTCCCATTGCAAGGCCACAGGACACTACCCTGACTTTAAAAACTGTAGCCATCTAGAGAATGAAAAACATTGTATACCTGAAATTCATTTTAATAATTTGAGTAGGTATATAAAGCTATCCATCATACATGCACATTATCATTCGTCTTTTGAGATTAAGAAACTAAGTATCTGTTTACTTAAATAAGTGAATAGTATTTTTCAATATAGTTCACAGATTAATATTTAGTCAGATACACTCGAAGCCAATTCTAATATATGTATCTAGAAAACTCGAAACTATTTGCGTGTTTAAATCTACAAAGTCAAGACGGGACTTCGTTGAGGCTATATGAGAGAATAGCGAGTTGAAACAAGCATTAAAGAAAAGGAAGGCCTGGAAGAAAAAAATGGTTTACAATAACATTATGATAGAAAGAAAATGGAAGGACGTCTATCGTAACAATTCAAAATTTCTAAGTTAAGCATGAAAAGTGGCTAGCTGACAAAAACTTTTGGACGAAGAAGCGCCTAGCACGTCAACCAATCCAACTAGAGGGAGACCAACAAAACCCATAGGAAGAGTGGTTCTACCTACACAAGGAAAAAGGAAGCTGTCTGATACCACAAAAGCTATGGCACGACTCATCTTTCAGAACACTGGCTATTTAAATATAAAAATACGAAGAAAACGTGAAGTCTCATATAACAGAAGCAGTTGCGGTAGCAAGTCCAGTGCGACTGACAAGGATCAAAAACAGCTTTCCCACACCACCAATGCGCTACCTAGGAAATACACTCCCGAAGAAGCTTTGGCGCTGTTTATAGATATCGGTTTAACGAAGAAAAAATGCTATTATAATTGCGTAAGTCATTATTGCAACGTAATGCCGATATTTTACCTGGATACAAAAAAATTACTCAAGCCAAGAAAGAAGCAGTTCCTCTAAGTCCCAAAATAACGGAATTATCAGCTGAAATTGAGCTACAAAACCTAATGGATCATACGTCTACACGACTCCTTCAAAGCTTTACTGAAGAAAAGTTGAATCACTGCGCAAAGGAGCTATGCATTGATAACTAAGTGGGGCTGTGATGGATCATCAGGACAAAGCGCATATAAACAAAGAATAAATGTAGACGATGAAACAATTACAGATAGTAATATGTTTATGGCTTCTATTGTTCCATTACGACTAAAAGATGAAGCTTCAGAATATTGGAAAAATCCACGTCCGCCATCAACTATATTGTGCCGCCCGATATTATTTAAATACGAGAAGGAGTCTTGAAAATCTTGATGATTCAATAAACTGACGAACTAAATTATGAGTATGGAATATCTCCTTTGCATACTAGGATAAGATGTATGGAATTTGTTTTGAAGCTGGCTTATACACTACCACAACAAGGAGAAGTTTTCGACGACAATACACATGTAAGGAGAACAAAACAGGAGAAAAAAATAATTCAGGATGCATTCTATAAAGAGATTGGCCTTAGAGTTGACTGTCCAAAGTATGGATACGGAAATACAAATGATGGTAACTCCCCAAGAAGATTTTTTGAAACGAATGCTCGCTCGCATAACAGGAGTTGATAGAGATATTGTGAATAGATTGGGAGTAATTTTTAAATATTTTAAACTGCCATGAACCAGTTAATGGACCCAAATTTGGAGAATATGCATCTAAAACTACAGAGTTGCTGCATCAAAAGTAACCTGAGAAGAAACTTACACCAACGGTACATAAAATTTTAGCACATGGAAAAGATTTAATAGAGTACCAGTGCTTACCATTAGGAGAACTGTCTGAAGAAGCTCAAGAATCTAAGAACAAGGACTACAAAAGATATAGATGTATGAACACCTGCAAAGTATCACGAGTTAGACAAAACGAAGACCTTTTCAACATGTTAGCTATCTCTTCTGATCCAGTCATATCATCTATGAGGTATGTAAGAACACAGACATATCTTACAGATGCGCATAGCTCAGAAATGGTTTCCCACTTCTTATCACAACAATGAAAAAGAGATTTACTAATCAATTTTGTTACTTTACTGAAAAATAAGATATCTATGTACAAGTTAATTTTTTATTTCAAAAAACAAAAGAATTAATTTAGTTATTTATAAATACATACTTTTCGTTATTGCATTTCTCTAAAGTTTATCAAATTTATTTTAAAGCTTAGGCATTTCGCCTTCAAACGAGTATTAAAATTTTATAGAAATCAATACGTCTATCGAGTTTGGTACAAATTGGTAAGCGGTTACTAAGATCAAACTTTTTAGCATAAATGGGCAGTGCCACTCCCTTTTTCCAAAATCGTTGGCTGTTTAATCTTTAGCTCAATTAAAATTTCATTGAACCACTTTCAATAAAATAATAAATTAACATGTAAAATTTTACGATGAATTTTGAAGCACCTTGTTATTATGGCACAAAAACGGACATTTGAGTTTTATAAGAGTACTGCCATTTAAAAGAAACAATACATCTATCGATTTTGGTAGTTATTGATTACGTGACTACTTAGATACAACTTTTACCATAAGTGGGCAGCGCCACGTTATCTTATCAAAATCATTAGTTTATCTTATTTAATGCTTAAATACGTCATTATAAGACAAATCTCATTTTGTTTTTTTTTATTTTTTTACTAAAAACATGTTTTTGCATTTTCTAAAAATTTCGAATTGACGAATTTTTTTTGAGCACCCTGTATCTGTGACATTCTGAGTTTTCACACAATAAAACTTCAAATAATTAGCTTTCATTTGCATTTTAAATTTTTAAAATATCTTCATTGGTTCAAAAGTTATGATTTTTGCAAAGAAAAAACTCAAAAGGCGCCATTGTGCGACGTTTCACCAATACTGTTTGTTATTATTACTGATGTGCTCCCTTGTGCTTGTAGGAAAACATTTTCCCTGTTTTTTTTGCAGCGAGCAAGTTTTTCTTGCAACACTGATATGAAGATACTTGCCAATCTAATATAAACTCACGCAAGTCATTTTCTGTCAAAAATGTCTCATGCACATACAACTTGTATGAGAGCAACCCAAATTGAATTTGCTGCGTGAAAACCTAACTCGATTTCAAATTTTGTTCTGCGTGACATTTAGATTTGACGTTTGCACACATGCTTTACATTGTCGCAACGCATGCTTATTGGGTTAGGGCAAAAAAACGCCGGATGTTTGCGTGCGCTAAAAAAACGCAGTGCGGTTATATTAGGTTGGCATGATAATTTCGTTGATTGGTAAATTCTCTTCTTTTTCTCTTTTTAAGCAATCAAAAACATTGTATAGTATATAAAATGTTAAGAAAAAGAATACAATACGATGACTAGACAACAAATTTCACCTTCATTTTCTAGTCTAGAAACAATAACAAAATATATATATTACACTAAATAATGCAAACGAGCATCTAACAAAACGGTGTGTCAAAGTCCATTTGGCGCCGAGTCTTACAGTCCAAGCAGAAATAAGGCATATAAACACAAAATGTAATAAAAAACAAGTAAGGAAGGCTAAGTTCGGGTGTAACGAACATTACATACTCAGCTGAGAGCTTTGGAGACAAAATAAGGGAAAATCACCATTTAGCAAAATGAACCTAGGGTAACCTTGGAATGTGTTTGTATGACATGTGTATCAAATGAAAGGTGTTAATGATTATTTAAAACGTAGTGGGCCTTAGTTCTATAGGTGGACGCCTTTTCGAGATATCGCCATAAAGGTGGACCAGGGGTGACTCTAGAATGTGTTTGTACGATATGGGTATCAAATTAAAAGTATTAATGAGGGTTTTAAAAGGGAGTAGCCCTTAGTTGTATATGTGAAGGCGTTTTCGAGATATCGACCAAAATGTGGACCAGGGTGACCCAGAACATCTTCTGTCGGGTACCGCTAATTTATTTATATATGTCATACCACGAACAGTATTCCTGCCAAGATTCAAGGGCTTTTGATTTCGCCCTGCAGAACTTTTTCATTTTCTTCTACTTAATATGGTAGGTGTCACACCCATTTTACAAAGTTTTTCTAAAGTTATATTTTGCGTCAATAAACCAATCCAATTACCATGTTTCATCTCTTTTTTCATATTTGGTACAGAATTATGGCATTTTTTCATTTTTCGTAATTTTCGATATCGGAAAAGTGGGCGTGGTCATAGTCGGATTTCGGCCATATTTTATACCAAGATAAAGTGACTTCAGATAAGTACGTGAACTAAGTTTAGTTAAGATATATCGTTTTTGCGCAAGTTATCGTGTTAACGGCCGAGCGGAAGGACAGACGGTCGACTGTGTATAAAAACTGGGCGTGGCTTCAACCGATTTCGCCCATTTTCACAGAAAACAGTTATCGTCATAGAATCTATGTCCCTACCAAATTTCACAAGGATTGGTAATTTTTGTTCGACTTATGGCATTAAAAGTATTCTAGACGAATTAAATGAAAAAGGGCGGAGTTACGCCCATTTTGAAATTTTCTTTTATCTTTGTATTTTGTTGCACCATATCATTACTGGAGTCGAATGTTGACATAATTTACTTTTATACTGTAAAGATATTAAATTTTTTGTTAAAATTTGACTTAAAAAAAATTTTTTTTTAAAGTGGGCGTGTTCGTCATCCGATTTCGCTAATTTTTATTTAGCACACATATAGTAATAGGAGTAACGTGCCTACCAAATTTCATCATGATATCTTCAACGACTGCCAAATTACAGCTTGCAAAACTTTTAAATTACCTTCTTTTAAAAGTGGGCGGTGCCACGCCCATTGTCCAAAATTTTTCTAATTTTCTATTTTGCGTCATAAGGTCAACGCACCTACCAAGTTTCATCGCTTTATCCGTCTTTGGTAATGAATTATCGCACTTTTTCGGTTTTTCGAAATTTTCGATATCGAAAAAGTGGGCGTGGTTGTAGTCCGATTTCGTTCATTTTAAATAGCGATCTGAGATGAGCGCCCAGGAACCTACATACCAAATTTCATCAAGATACCTCAAAATTTACTCAAGTTATCGTGTTTACAGACGGACGGACGGACATGGCTAAATGAATTTCTTTTTTCACCCAGATCATTTTGATATATAGAAGTCTATATCTATCTCGATTAGTTTATGCCGTTACGGATTACCGTTATGCGAACAAAGTTAATATACTCTGTGAGCTCTGCTCAGCTGAGTATAAGAATGAACACGCCAATAAAACGTAAGCACGTTGGCAGCAAAGACAGCTGGCCAAGGCAGTGATCGCGTTCGTGATCAAAAGGGTTTTTCACCTTTTTTCTTAAGTTCGAATGCAGTTTTTTTGTGATCGACTATGCAATGTTTACCGCCTACACAAAATCTTCTTTTACAGTTTCTACTTTGTTTACATTCAAGTTACTTTGCACACACACAATATACTGAAAATTGAAATTTTCATTTAGGCTGCATGTTCTGTTTTGTTTTCCAAAATTGGGTAACTAGGTACTGTTAATTACCTTTCTTTGCGTATTTCACAATTTCGCTGCACCTCCTTTGATCGTTCAAAAATTCACTTAAAACGTGAATATTCAAAACACGTTTTGAAATTATTAAAGAATTAGCAAATATATACCTACTACGTATATAAATTGATTATTTTTTTTAGTTCACTGCTAACTTTACTAACTTCCACTAAGCAAACACAAATTATTTCCTTAAATATTTGCTTATTTTGATATAGCAACTAAACTTCTTGTGTTGCACAATATTTGCATCTGATTATTTCCGTTTATGTTTTTCAATTGTTATTATTTTTCTCTATTTAGATATGTTGTTTGTATTTTCTCACTTTGTAGGCCTACTTTCTTTTCACATTCTGTAGTTGCTCCGACAAGTGCGATTTGTAGACTGAAGCTTACTCCAAGCAGTATCGAGTCATATAATCATCAACGATCGCAGCAACTAAACAATCGCCATTCCCAGACCAAACCACACCACCACAAATAACCAAAACGATAATCAAATTAAAATATACAATACATACATAGAGAGCAGGAATGATAAATGGATTTTTTCATTTTGTACCAAATGAGGAAAAAAAATGTACCAAATCATCCAAAAATGTACCAAAGTTTTCGGATGCGAATTTGGACCAAACTAGAGTTATATTCTGCTTTTTATCCAAAAACAGGAAACTCTTTGAGTTCTTTAAATACCTCAGCTGACAAAAAGCTTTTTTTCGTATCTATTTTATGACAACTACTATTAGCTGATTTCATCGAGTCTTTAGTTTTTATTAAATTCGAAACTGTGTTTATTTGAAGTATATTTCTGCACTTAGTTTTAATAAAATTTTGTATAGAAAATATCCTTTCTACGTTTGTGGATAAATTGGGAATCGACAATACGCCTTGAACTATTCTATAAATATTGGAAAACATTTGCGCGATTAATTCATTTTTAACTGATCTTAATTCTGCCCAAAAGCTGCATATATTTAAATTCTTGAATTTTTTAAGTCTTTCATTCTCTGCTAAAGCTTCAAATTCGGAATTAATTTTCTCTATTTTATCAAATTCAGATTTCGGTAACAAGTCCATAACTAAAGGCACAATACTATTGGTTTTGAAGTTTAAAATACTTTCTGGTGAAAGCTTTGCAGCCCACAACAAAGTTTTATTATTTAAATTTACTTTCTTTAATAAAGTACTACATTTGTATATAAAATTGTTTAGCAAAGCTCTTAAATATGTGTACGTCATCTTTTTCGAAAAGGTTGTTTGATAGAATAATATCCACATTATCACCGCAGTAAACTTCATCTGGGGTTAAGTGATTTTCGTCTGAATCAATATTTAACATCCACATAGGACTGGAGTCTAAATAAGATTTTTTTATAAAATTTTTAATTTGGTAATAAGTAAATGTATGCGAATATCTTCCGACTGCATTTCTATATTCACATTATTTATTTCATTTAAAATATAAGAAAGAAATGTAAAATATACTTCATAAATAGGACTTTGAAAATTTCAGATATAATATTAATATTTTGATTACTGCTTTTATTTTCAAATACGTAAATATTTAAATAATACTTGAGGGTATGCCATTGCTCAAGAATTCTATCTATGACCGCTTGTCTAGAAAGCCCCCTTGTGGGGGCGCACTTTAGTATAACATGCATTTCTGTACCGAAATGTTCTTGAAAACTCTGAAAGTCTGCCCGTCCTAACGGGAGTTTATCCAAAAATGATAGTTTACGTCTTTTAAACAATTTATAAATTTTGTTGGGTAATATATTACATGCGGCCATTGAAGCTAAATTTAAAATGTGACAAAGACATCCATTAACACGCATATTTGGAACAACTCGGCCTTGCTTGCACTCCGCTTTTTGCTCCCATCATAACCGAGCAATTGTCGGCAGTGAACTAATCATTTTTTCAAGCGGTATTGAATGGTCTTTCAAACATTTAATAATGGCATTAAAATACCCTCAGTGCCACTATCGGTCAAAGGTATGAAATCTAAAAATCTACCAATGCACTTTTTATCAGAAATTCGAATCGAAACTGCCAAATTTTTTGATATACATATATCAGTCGTTCATCTATTATTAGAGAGTAATAGTTCTCTGACAAAATGCAATTATGGATTTATAATTTTCTGGCCCTGTTATTTGAGTTATTATTTTCTGTGCTTTAATTCTATTGATGCAAATTTTAGGATCAGTTATGCTATTTTTCATAAGCATATTTAAATGATCCATAATTGCAAATGGCTCGGCAACAAAACAACTTAACTAGCTATATATTTTCTTCGAAAATTTTTAAACTTTTTGTACATTCAGAGCTGATTAGCAGATGACTTGAAGTGTAGTGCGGTATTTTACAAAAATGTACCAAATATGTCAATGTAGTACCAACGTACTTTCGGGAAGCGAAATGTACCAAAAAAAGTACAAATATACCATGATTATCATCACTGATAGAGAGTACTCACTGTGAGAGCATTACGGAAGATTTGGGTTTGAGCCATTGCGCAACGATACAAGGTGGTAGTATGGAACAGCTGATTATAAACTTTTTTTATTTGATTTGATACATCAACTTCCGGCGCAGTACGATTTGACATTTGTCCATCGAATTTACAAAAACAAAGTACATGGAATTTTTATTTATGTTTGTAGGTATGTTACCATGCTGCCACCTGTATCATTCCGCTATGGTTTGAGCAATGAGTTTCCCGCAGGGGCAGGTGTGTTGGAGGGAGGAGCCAATTTAAAATGCATAAACCCATGACGAAACGATACAGGTGGCAGCATGGTGACATCCCTACAAACATAAATAAAAATTCCATGTATTTTGTTTTTGCAAATTCGATGGATAAATGTCAAAATCGTACTGCGCCGAAAGTTGATGTATCAAATCAAATAAAAAAAAGTATGATCAGCTGTCCCATGCTGCCACCTTGTATCGTTCCGCCATGCATAAACCCATGGAAACTGTCGTCAAAACGAGTTAGGGAAACTTAAAGAAGGGTAACAGCCATAGCTGCCACTTTGGTTATTTTTGCGAGAATCTGATACCTTTTTATACCTATCATAAAAATTAAATGGGATATCAAGTTTGGCACGAATCTTAAAATTGTAAGTACTTGAATGAGGGATAGATCCGACAATAAATATACTGCAATAATCAGGATGACGAGCTGAGCCGATTTAGCCATGACCGTCTGTCTGTTTGAACACAAACTAGTCCCTCAATTTTTGAGATTTCTTGATGGAATTTGGTCAGCTGGTATATTGCGGTATCCAATTAAGAAATTTTTCAGAACATACTTGATGGACCCCATACAACCGAATTTTTATAGAAGAGTTTGTTTTGGATTTTTATATGGCACACATTGTTGTCTAAAAACATCGGTAGACTTCGATCGTATACATATTTAGTATATATCTCATACAATCTATGCAAACAAGAAACTTGAAGCTTTGTGTGAGAATTACCGATCTATTTTTTATTTGATAATTATCGAAAAATCGCTTATACATGCCTGAGCCCGTATCGTGTTATTCGATGCGTATTCGAATTGATTTTTTTTTAATGGTAATAGAACTTAATCGAATGAGTTAGCAATTTTCGTGTGACTTTTCATTAAGAATAGTAGGATGCTGATTTATGTATAGACTAGTAAATCAAAGGCATTCAGCTGATACCACCATGTAAACTGATATGACCCTGATTCATAGATTGAGTAGCATGCCAAAGGGTATGGTGGTCTGCAGAAACTAACTAGTATGTCAACTGGTATGATACTGATGTACTGACTGGCAATTAATATTTAGTAGGACATCGCCGCGTTAAAAATGTCAGTTGCTTATTTCGAAAAAAGACAAAACTAGAACTAGTTGGGATTTTTGGCAGGCTAGTATTCATCAAGGATATAGCTAGTAAGTTTGACTGCAGGGGTAGTTTCATTTTTACGACATTTGACAGATTCATATTTATCGTTGAGTAAAATTGGTTTTCAATCGTGATGGTATAACACGACACGTTCCCTGTTCTCTATGTATGTATTACACATCCTATAGCGCCGTTTACTTGGACATTACGAATGGGACAAGATAATAATTGCTCAGCTCCATTATGAAAGGTAAGTATGTAGTCATGACCACAGCCGAAGACAGTCCCGTCCTTACTTGTTTCTTCTTTGGTTTATTACTCATTAACTGTTATACTAACTTCCGATTAGAACAATGAATTATTTTGGTATCAACTGACCGGTCCGTAGAGCCTCACATAGCTTATTATGTCCAGTAGTAGCAGCAGCTTTCGATGACCAAATTTGAAAGGTCAATCAAGAAGCAAAGCCCGTATACGATTCGTGATAGAAATAAACGATTCAAGGTTCGATTGGAGCTCAAGGCCAGAACAAAAATTTAAAATTATTGTCTGGCCTTGGGCTGGAATCGAATCTTGAATCAATTATCAATAGGCCGATAAAACAAAAACAATTGATAGAAATAAATTTTTTAAATCATATTAGTTTTGAAATGGTCAATCGAATTCCAGAAATTTGTGTATTAGTGGTGGATTTAGGAAATTTGTGAAATACTGGCTACGAGTACTCATTAGATCCATATCTTTGAGTGAAGTTGCTTTTCGATCCGTCACCGCATAACACGATACGGGCACAGCTTGTATCTACGTTATAAAATAAATGTGAACGCTTTGTAGTATAGTAGTGTTATTGTACTTTAATAAAGGCCATTTTGCATTATTGAAAAGTGGAGTTATTTATTCAACAGTTTAGTGATTCCAACCTTAGTAGAAGATTTGGAATAAGCGGAATTGCAGTAAATTCGTTACAATTGGTGTCAGAAGAGGAATTGTTGAATAAATTCCGAAGACTTCGAATACAATTTGGACATGGCAAAGTGGAGTGAATTGAAGATCCAGCAACTGAAGAAGGAGTTGGAGAGCCGTGGATTGAACACAACCGGCAATAAACTCGAACTTCAGCCACGACTACGAAAGGCAATGGAACTAGAGGGAATTAACGTGGAAGAGTATGTCTTTCCTCTTGATGGCGAGGAGACAACAAAAATTGAAGAGAAAAGTGAAACATCGCAGACAGTTACGAGCACATACTTGAACATGATTTTATCTGCAATATCTGCTCAAACATCGACAGTGTCATCTCAACTGGCAGAACAGAAGACATATATGGAATCGCAGGAGAACCGCATAACGTCAAAGATTGAAGCACAAGAAACGCGTATTTCACAAATGTCGACACAGATTACATCCAAGATGGAAACTCAACTGGAAGAACAGAAAACGAATATGTCATCACAGATGGAATCACAGGAGACACGTATAGGATCTCAACTGGATTCGCAGGAGAACCGTATAACATCGAAGATTGAAGCACAAGAGGCACGAATATCCGAAATGTCGGCACAAATATCAGCGCAGATCTCTGCACAACTGGAAGAGCAAGAAGGATGGAGGCGCAAGACACAAACATTTTACAACTTGAGAACAAAATCGATGCCGAGATTGAAACATTGCGAGGTCATATACAGGAGTTGCAACTAAATCGCCCAGTTGTTTCAGCAAGCAATACGAAGGTAAAAACTCCATCTTTTGGCGGCTCTGTTCCTTTCCAGGTGTTTAAGATTCAGTTGAGAAGACCGCAGCAGTGAACAACTGGAGTGCTGAAGATAAAGTTGCTGCACTAGTCGTGGCATTGAAAGGATCTGCTGCTGAAGTCCTACAGACTATTCCCGAGGGGGAGCGGAACCACTACGTAACATTGATGAGTGCTCTAGAGAGACGATACGGAACTGAGCATAGGAGACAGATATACCAAATGGAGTTACTGAACCGCTTCCAGAGGCCTGGTGAAACATTGCAAGAGTTTGCGTCGTATGTTGAAAGGCTGGCACATTTAGCGAATGCGGACGCACCCGTGGAATACACTGAAAGGGTAAAAGATTCAGAGCTTTATAGATGGCATACGGGACGTCGAAACAAAGCGAGCTTCATACGCAAACCCAAGCTATCTCCAGCTATTGAATGTCATGTGATATCTGTGTCGCAAATTGGTAGAAAATCGAGCAGTCTTACCGTCGAACGCAAAGACCGTGTACTGACTGTAGCTACGGGCGCATCTCATTCCTTAATTCGATCTGACTTGGTCAACAGGAGAGTAAAGTTACCTGGAGCAGGTTGCGTACGGTCACAGGCGAATATAATCAAGTCCAAGGCGAAGTGGTATGTGAGGTATTAATTGGAAAGTCATGGTTCTACACAAATTCGTTGTGGCGGAAATCGTTGATGAAGTCATATTGGGAGTGGACTTCTTAGTTGACCATGACATCAGGATCGATATGCGGAGAAAGATCATCCGCTATAAGAACCAGGATATACCACTTAACTTTAGTTTGGAGAAAGGGTTCAGCAGTAAACGGGTACTGGTGGAGAAGACTCGACAAAGACCACGAAAGTCAAAGGTAAAGGTTGATGGATCGGATGGGCCAAATAAAGCGAAATCAAAAAGTACCTGCGAGAGAAACACTGGCATTGACAAACCCTAATGGACGCACAAAAACGAAGAAACGAATTTCCCATAAAGAATGCGAGGTTAGTTTCAAGCCGTGTGCACTGCTGATGTGAAACGTGGGAAAGATACTGATTATGCGAAGCAATCCGTCAAGCGCAAGCTCTACGAAGTAGTTCATTGACCAAACAACAGAGTGTGAGGGAACGGCCCAGGGTAATGAGCAGTAAGATGAAACACAGGTACGACAAGAAAAATAATTCGGAAGGTTTCCGGGCGGGAGATTTGGTACTGCTATACAACCCTCACCGGCGGAAAGGTGTTCCATCCAAATTTCGGTGCAGTTGCGAAGGCCCGTACAAAGTTGTGAAGAAGATCAATGATACCATCTACCGCATACAAACAATTGGGAAACCACGAAGTAGAAGAGTGGTACAATTGGAGACGCTAGCGGTGTTTAGATCGAGAGATTTTTCTGATCGGGACTATCAGACTTAGGTGGAGGGCAGTGTTACGAATATTAGCAAAACTAAGGGGTACTGTCATCTCTAAGCCGATGCTAAGAGCGACTTGTATGCACATCCATAAATCAATCATTATGTATCTACATAAACGAATCAATCATTATGTCTACACATATGTACGTACACGCAGCGGAGAAGAGATACACAAACACATGCAGATATCTTATCTGAGATGCTCCCAAAAGTATGCAATTGTAATTGTGGAAGTGTCGCTCACAAATACACGTGCATATGAGAAGCTATACACGTGCATCTGTAGTTATAATTATATGGAAGTAACTAAGTAAATTCTGGAAGCGCTTAGAAGATGCAACGAGGAAATCACAGAGTATAAAAGCACCAAGAGTAGTGGCGCGAGAGTCAGTTAGAATTAAGTACGCTATCTGTCGGGCAATAAAGCCATTTTGCATTATTGAAAATTGGAGTTATTTATTCAACAGTTTAGTGATTCGAACCTTAGTAGAAGATTTAGAATAAGCGGAACTGCAGTAAATTCGTTACAATATAATCAACCGCTTCGTCCAGTACTGGTCTTATTATCTAACTCGTTTCGAATGGAAATGCGCCTTCAAAGCTGTCAAGCTAAATACAATTTTTTTTTCAAATTCTAAAGAAATCTCACTTCCACTCGCACACTAAATCTAACTTCCGCTCTCACTCCCATTACCACTCAAACTAAATTAAAGGAAGGCGTCGAGTCTTACTGTGTCGATACAGAAATAAGATCATACAGGCTGAAAGACCTCTGCGGTGTCTTTCAGGCAGAAATTGTAGCTTTTAGGAAAGGAGCAGAAATGCTGGGGAAAGCGTGCTTAAGCAGCAGTCACTATCAGGGCAATAATATCACGCAGCAATTCATCAAGAAGAGTTCTGGAATGTAAAGAAGCATTGTCTAGACATCGCACAGGCCAGATTATGCATATATACTGGGTTCCCGGTCATAAAAGGCTAGAAGGTAACGAAATGCCCGATGAGTTGGCATAGCAGGGTGCAGCACTTAATGAATCGACAGTAGACGTCCCAATCCGTTTGAGGGAAGTCAAAAGGATAGAAGAGTTGCATTTGATTCATTAACCTGGAAAGGCGTGGACAGAAGCGTGGGCTGCAAAATCCCATATCTCTAAAAGAGAGAAGACCTTAGGCTCACGATGGGCACAATAACTGGACACTGCCTCCTGGCGGCACATGCTAATAAGTTAGGCTTCGTCAGTAACAGCAGATGTAGCAAGTGCGAGCTGCAGCCTGCAGGAAGACACGGTTGAGCACGATTTTTGTTCGTGTCCTGCGCTCTCGAGGTCAAGGCTCTAGTTTCTAGGGCTGGAGAGTTGACAGATCTGGAGAAAGAAATTAAGTCATGCCCTAGAAAACTTCTAGTATTTGCCAAAATGACGGTGTTATTCTATGACATAAGTTCTGGTACCTAATTGGGGATTTTCATTTTGGTCGTCAAACACATTTTGGCGACACTATGGACATATTCTAAGCTCGAGCACATACTAACAGATAAGTAGATTGCTTTTGTATGTATGAGGAGCGAATGCTGCATCTAAAATCTTATGTGCTCGGGTCTTCAGTCTACGTGAGGTCTTTATTAACCGGTCAGTTTAGCCTTACCTAACCCATACGACTGATGTATGTATTACTTAATTTTCTTTCATGTCGCCTCCGATCCGTAATCGTATTGCACGATTCGGGCATTGGTAAGCATATCGAACATGTATTCTATCTCAATACGTAAAGGGATTGGAATAGTTAGGGAGATGTACTAGCTGTCAATAGAGGCTGACGTAAGTGGGCAGGAAGAGCTTGGGGCTGAAAACCGCTTGATGTGAACAAAATTTAACACTTTTGATCCGAACGGGGCCTATGTGTCCCGGTATATGTTTGAGGATGCCTAGCCTGGAAATTAAGTGACTAAAATGGGCCTAGCTGATCCCATTTCGTAGTTTATGGTATTCTTAACGGTATGCCTTTCCGTTATTTGACATTTAGTGGTAAACACGTTCTCTTTAGTTAAAATAAGAACGCAAGTTTGGACGCGAATTTTGTAAGTGACGCTGTTTTTGCGAGTTTTCGTGGTTATTGAGTTTTAAAATCAACCAAAAGTATATTAATTCATTGAGCTAGTGTTTTCATTATACATTGAGGTATGTAATTATCAGATTTTCTGTTTATTTCAAAAACTGTTAGCATTTTTATCTTACTAGGATGTATGTGTCCCATCAGTATTCATGATCGGCTCAAAGTGTCCCAGTCAGGACTGAATATGCCCATTTCTTAGAAATATATCAGAATGTGTTATTATTATTTACTTCTATATAGACTTAATATGCCAAAAAAAACTTGATTGAGATGAAATTGTTAATATGTTGGAGTCATCTAGTGAGGATGCCGATTTTCAGACGGCAGTAGCGATAACTTTGATTCTTCTGCGAACCTCTAAAGCAAAGTACAAAAATATAAACTTACATATATTGGAAAAAAAATCGTAATTGGTTGCATAATAATTATGTCATATACCTAATCATTTGCCATCTGTAAGACACTATTCGTCAAAACAAATCTTTTACCGATTATTGGTGATAAGAGTTGGCAATTGTTGGGTTATCAGTTCTCAACTTGAACGGAGACAAAATCCACTCATAGAATTCATGATAGTTCTGGCGGAAAATATGATAGCTGAAGGGAAGCAGAGAGCAGTTGTTCGTCGAAGTGGCATGTCTGGGAGAAAAAGGAAACTATCCGCAGGTCACCTACCTTTTCCAATTCCTAAGCGAAGGCGTGGCACAATCTGTGTGGAAAAAATAAGGAGAGGAGAACCAAGACGATATGCGAAGAATGCGAAATTCCTCTCTGCATGGATTGCTTATACTAAATAAAAACCCACTTTTTAACTGTATTTGCTTCTCTATTATTATTATTTTTTTTTCTATTCCTTACCGAAATTATTCATTGAATTTGTAATAAAATAAATTTTCTTATAAAAACCAAATGCAATTATATTTAAGGTTAGGGATCATAAAATACTAATCGGGACTAATAAGTCCCATACAAAAATACTGACGGGACGTATGTGTCCCAACCCCTCCCATCGCCCCTTTTTACAAGAATTTCATCTTGATGTGATAGAATGTTTTTACTTTGCCCACTGTAACGATTGAACACCTTTAACAAGTTCTGTTTACCTCACAGGCGTTTCGGATCGAAAGGGTTAAACTATGTATTTAGTTTTTAAAAAGGTGTACCGGTCGATAGGAATTTTCAACTAAGAAAACTGCTGTTTTGTAATAAATACAAACTAGTAGTCTACTCTTTGTAACTTTTTTCAAAATTATTGGTTCAGTATTAGTATTAGTTAATATGGCAGCCAATTACTAAAATGCTTGCGTATATATTGCGGTATCCAGAGAACGATAAATTAAAGTTTGAAAAAGCTTGAACTTTTTGCTTGCTCTCTACAAAGTGTTGTCTTACACATACATACGTGAAGTGATATTGTTCGAAGATCGAAGAGCCAAAGCACATTGTTTATATTCTCTTATTTTGCAATATAAATTGTCAATTTATTATTTTGCACGTCATGACGCGTCATCATGTAGAAAACGTAAGAAACTCATTTATATAAATACATGTGTACATATATGTAAGTATATACCTATGGCACATTTAAAACCCCGTCACATAGGCAGTTTTCCATATAGATGCGTTTAACTAATTCTTTTGCATTATGAGTAGACTGCACGTATTTTTACGGAGAACGGTAGATTGAGCGACACTGGCGCCATCTTACATGAAAAAGTAGCCAACTTGCAACTTTTGTATGTGAAAGGGCAAGGCGAAATAAACATCAATTGTCAAGTTTGAAAATTCTTTATATTTACAAACGCAGCATCTTGCGTGATTGTGGCGATGTTACTTGCATGCATAAGATTGCGTTTAGCGCATCTATATGAAAAACTTCATTGTATCTCGGGGTCTGTTAGGATGATATGAGATGAGCATCTGGCACAACATCGACGTATGTATGTACATATAAAGATGATGCGTTTGACATTTAAGGATTTGTTGATGTGCGTAATTGAAAATGGCGGCAACCGTGGTGTGATGGTAGCGTGCTTTCCCTACTACACCGTTTGCCCTGGGTTCAAACCCCGGGCAAGCAACATCAAAATTTTAGAAATAAGGTTTTTCAATTAGAAGAAAATTTTTTGTAAGCGGGGTCGCCCCTCGGCAGTGTCTGGCAAGCGCTCCGAGTGTATTTTCTGCCATGAAAAGCTCTCAGTGAAAACTCATCTGCCTTGCAGATGCCGTTCGGAGTCGGCATAAAACATGTAGGTCCCGTCCGGCCAATTTTAAGAATCAAGAGGACCGAGAAATGCGAAGAGGAGCCTAGACTCTTCGAGGTATCGCACCTTAATTGACACGAATAAAAAACAAACGCTATTTACCTAGCTAAAGTCTGAAACTAGGCGCGGTTTTCAGTACAGTTCACTCAGTTTGTCAGTAAACTCGCTTAAACTATTCTGCGTTTTTCAGTTACATTAACTGAATTTACTGAGCGCGACCTGACAGGGTTAAACTCTAATTAACTTATCGGTGATTTGTGTTCGTTCGAAATGGCGTCGAATATACCCAACAAGCTTGGGCTTGAGTACCATTAGAGGTCATGTTGATAACTAACATACTTCTAAATCTTAAGAGTTTTTACGAAACAGCTCAACTTGAGAATCATAGTGTACTCAGCAAAAGAGGCAATTTTTTATAAAGCGAAAAATGCTATTACATAAGTTGAAAAATGATAGTTCCCAACTTGTGGTTCTTTGACTGGACTCTAGTGTGAAATTCCAATACTACAGTATTTTCACGAAAATAAAATAATATATATATGATTTTATTTTTGATAAATTACGCTTCATTACTTCTATCAATCAGTGTTTATTCTCACAATGAATAGCTGTTGGCTTTGGTGGTACCACCTTGGAAATTTGTTTTCAACTTCACCCAACTCGATATCCAATGTAGGATATCGACTAGAGAAACGTGTTGAATATTAATTTAGTACTTTTACATTTATCAAAATCTTCCAAAGGTTGGATAATAATTTGAAAATGCTAATGTCGTTGGAGATCAACTCGAGAACTATAAATCCACAAAATTTCTCGAAGGTTGGATAGTGATTGGAGAATGAAGTTGGATATCAACTTGAGAACTATCTGGTTTAAGAATAACTAGATAATGATGTTGAATATAACCTCCGGAACTAGATATATACTTCGCTGGAGAAATATCTTTTAAATGTTTGTTGGGTAAGCAAAATCCATCTGTTGTAGTATCTACAACCCTGCATGGATCATGTGGTCCACTTGTCTCATACTGGAGTACTCCATGGATTACTCTGATGTAATGCTGAGCTGGAGTATATGGTCCAGTCCTAGGTCCTCGCAATGTTAATTGGGCCATAATTTTTGTATGAATTGTGGTTAATTTTGGACCACTCGCTTGGTCCACAGAGAGTAATTTCGCCTTGCCCATTCATATACAAAATTTCGTGAAGCACTGTCACAAACATTTGTGTCCTATTCACTTTTTAAATTGCAG
This sequence comes from Eurosta solidaginis, assembly GCA_029619165.1. Lineage (NCBI taxonomy): Eukaryota > Metazoa > Arthropoda > Insecta > Diptera > Tephritidae > Eurosta > Eurosta solidaginis. The sequence continues at coordinate 10,519 of JARSSU010012598.1, read as the reverse complement.
TTTTTAACGGTGAAAAATGTTAGAAAAGTAGGAAAAATAATTTCACTTGCAAAATGTGAAAGCACCCTGAGCCAAAGCAAATGTCAAATTCTTCTTTTTATGCTTTGCTTGGAAGTTCTACTTTTTAATGTCAGATATTGCCAGTGTCGCTTAATCTGTCGTTCTCAATAAAAATACGTGCAAACTACTCATAATGCATAAGAGTGCGTTAAGCGCATCTTTATGCAAAAGGTTCATTTATAGCAATGGTATCTTTATCCCTTTTTAATTAGGCACGGAAAACTAGTTCACAACGATATTATTGTTTTTTTCTGTTATGTTTGGCTTTACTGGTCTGTAAATAACTAAATATCATATTAATTTGTTGTCTTCAAGAGCAAGTTTATTATTTTTGTAAGATGTATATTTTACAAGTTATATTATATTAAATTATTATACATAGAAAACTTGAAGACAACAAATTAATATAATAATATTGTTTTTTTCTTCCAGCTAGCGCCTCCCGGGAATAATTTTACAAATTTACTAAAGATGACATACAAACTTTTTCAACGGGTCTGTCTAGCGTACTGTGCGAAAGACTGAAGCCCATAATCAACAAACTGATTGGATCTTATCAGTACGGCTTTAGACCTGGTAAATCTACTATCGACCAGATTTTCACGATGCGGCAGATCCTGGAGAAGACTCACAATAAGAGAATCGACAGTCACCATCTTTTCGTCGATTTCAAAGCAGCCTTTAACAGCGCGAAAAGAAGCTGCTTGCGTGCTGCTATGTCTGAACTTAATAAGGCCATGCTATGCGAATGGACGAAGACGCATCGGCCAAAAAAGTATTTCTGTCGATACCGCAGTTTGGAAGCAGATGAAGGCGGAGACCGCCACTGAGTTGGGAGATGCAAGTGGACTAAGACTAGGGAGGTCAACCTTGGTGCTCCCTATTGGCTTCAGCTATCGCAAAGTAGGGATAGCTTAGACGGTTAAGCAGCAATTAATGATGATGATGAAAACTAGTATATTTCAGCATACATATTATTTAATGTTCGTGACATTCCTCTTTAAATGTAGGCTTATATATATATATGTATATGAGAGCTCACGTTGGGTATAACATACCCATATATACATATATATTACTAGCAGACCCGGCAGACGCTGTTCTGCCCAAAATTTGGTCTATCTGCATACATTTTAATAAGTTTTTTCCGTCTAACTCTGCCCTCGCCACTCTACACTTTTTCCTAATCTTTGTATTCACTCCTCCCTCCGTATTTTTCGCTTCATCTAACTCCATCTTCGTCTCCATCTATCTCTTTCTCAGTCTCCTTCTCTCTTTTCTCTTCTCTCAAGTTTTTCTCATTCTTCTTCATATCTTATTGCCAGTCCCAGAGGGTGGTATGTATTTTGTTCCAGTCCCCTTCCGAGTCTCAGTCTCAGTCCCAGTCCTAGTTCTAATCCCAATCCGTCTCTGGTCTACTTCCCGGAAAAAAGCATCGTAAATACTAATATAGGCAAAATTATATACCAAATTTCAGGCAAATCGAATAGTACGTATGTAAATAGGTATGTGGATATATTAATTCATGTCTTTATTTCGGCTTCGCATACATATTTATCAATTTTTCCAGGTTGATACGACTAAATCGAATATCACAATGAAAATTGATTTAAAGCCCTCAGCAACAGCTTTTATTTGATATCCATAATACATACACATTCTAGGGGCATTCGGGTCCATGTTTTGGCCTATCTCTCGAGACCCTAGTCACCCAGCGGTGTAAAACTTACTCTGTACTAAAGCACACATCAACAGTTTCAATTTGATACTCATAATAAAAAACACATTCTAGGTGTATCCGGGTCTATGTTTTGGCCTATATCTCGAGACCCTAGTCACCCAGCGGTATAAAACTTACACTGTACTAAAGCATACAGCAACAGCTTCAATTTGATACCCATAATGTTAAAACACATTCTAGGTGTATCCGGGTCCACGGTTTGGCCTATATCTCGAGACCCTAGTCACCAAGCGGCATAAAACTTATTCTGTACTAAATCACACATCAACAGCTTCAATTTGATATCCATAATGTAAAAACACATCCTAGTGTTACCCTGATCCACGTTTTGGCCTATATCTCGAGACCCTAGTCAACAATAGGTATGCAAACTACCCTGTACTAAAGCACTAATCAACAGCTTCAATTTGATACCCATAATGTAAAAACACTATCTAGGCGTTCACGGGCCCACGTTTTGGCCTATATCTCGAGACCCTAGTCACCCAGGGGTATGAAAATTACCCTCTACTAAAGCACTCATCGACAGCTTTCATTTGTTATCCATATTCTATAAACACATTCTAGGGCTACCCGGGTCCACGTTTTGGCCTTCATCTCGAGACCCTAGTCACCCAGGGGTCTGAAATTACCCTCTACTAAAGCACTCATCAACAGATTTCATTTGATATCCATATTCTATAAACACATTCTAGGGGTACCCGGGTCCACGTTTTGACCTATATCTCGAGACCCTGTGCGTCGATCCTGAATTTATAAACCTCACGGAGGCCGAGACTTTTCCAACGAATGCAAAACCGTGGAAATCGGTTCGTGCGTTCTGGAGTTATAGCGTCAGGAAGGAAAACCCGACTTATTTTTATATTATAGATAATGTTCAGTTTCACCCGAACTTAAACTTACTTACTTGGTTTTACATATGGCCCACATGCAGAAAGGCAAGTCAAAATGTACTAGTTTAACACCTCATGAGAAGCAAACTCTGAGGCAAAAATTTAACTTGCCCTTCTGTATGCGAGCCTTAGAAATCTGTTGGCAGTTCTACGAATCAATTTTTTCTATTCTTGAGATTAGAATCAAGGAAAAAAGTTTAAGAAAAATTACAACGTCTAAGTTGAGAAAAGTATTTCCAGCGAGGAATGAGCAGTCCTATAATTAATTCATTAATCGTTTAATTGTTTCATAAATTGGCTATGTAAAGGCGCATCAATCAACTGAACTTGGCGAGGAATCGGGGCGGCATACCCACACCACCTACGCGTGAAAGTTTGCGAAAAATTTGGAAATACGGCAAAAAAAAAGAAAAATTACGTTTTAAAAAAGAGCGGAAATATATACATATAATAAATTGTAACAGGTCGATGCCTGTACATTAAATATATCTCAGAAACATTGATAGGAGAGGTCCTTTTTTGGCCCCTTGAACCCAAATCAGCAGCTTTAAAATTTTAGTCTGTCTGTCTGTATGTTTGCACTCGCATCACTAAAGCACCATTGCATAAAATGAGTTCAACTTTTACAGTTGCATCGAGATCTAGCTTAAAATTAAGGCTACATTTCAAACCTCTAGATCTCTAGAGTTTTGGACTCGGGTATTTTTTAAATGCATTGATATCAAATGAAAACTGCTGATGAGGGCTTTGACCCATTTTTTAAATTTTTGAGATATCTTAGCTCGTTTCCGAGATATAGGCCAAAAAGCGGTTCAGGGGTATTTTTTGGCGTTTTCTCAACAATGTGGAAGGAATCTTTTCTTATCTCATTTATAAAAATGGAAGCAAGTCTTCAGTAGAAAACTACCGGGGCATAGCAAAGTTATCCGCTATCCCAAAGTTATTTGATGCTATTGTTACTCACCACCTAACATTCTCTATTTCCCCCATAATTACAAGCTCGCAACATGGGTTCTGTAAGGGCAAATCACCTATCACCAATTTACTAGAATTTACCACCCACGTTTCTAATGGATTTAGAAAAGGCCTTCACACTGATGTAATTTACACCGATTTTAGTAAAGCTTTCGACAAAGTATCACACCCATTACTTGTTCATAAGCCCGGTCAACTCGGTTTTCAACCCCGTCTTATATGTTGGATTTCTTCGTATCTTGGTAATCTTACGTAAAAAGTAATCTTTAAAAATACACTTTCTGGGGTCATCAATGTTTCTTCTGGTTTTCCTCAGGGCAGCCATCTTGGTCAGATTCTGTTCTTATTGTTCATAAACGATATATCTAATACAATTAAATACTCAAAAATCTTGATGTACGCAGACGATGTAAAACTTTTCAAATCATGTGCCTCGGTTGAGGAACATTTCTTGCTTCAAATGGATTTAAATCACTTGGTTACCTGGTGCAATGTAAACTATATGCCGCTCAATCTCAAAAATGTAAATTCATGTGCTTTTCTCGGAGAATTTTGCCACGAGCTTCATATACAAGTAACAACTATAGTTTAGAAACTGTAAATAATTTTATTAACTTGGGAGTCATGATGGATTCCAAACTAAGTTTCAATCTTCATATTAATGCTACAGTGAATAAAGGCAAAGGTGTTTTTGCATTTGTTAAACGGTGGTCAAAAGAATTTAACGACCCTTACATAACTAAAGCACTTTTTACAACATTAGTTAGGCCAATATTAGAATACGGCTCAATAATTTGGAATCCGCGTTATCAAGTCCATGCAGACAGTCTCGAATCAATACAAAAACAATTTTTATACTCAGTTGAGCAGAGCTCACAGAGTATATTAACTTTGATTGGATAACGGTTGGTTGTACAGGTATAAAGGAATCGAGATAGATATAGACTTCCATATATCAAAATCATCAGGATCGAAAAAAAATTTGATTGAGCCATGTCCGTCCGTCCGTCCGTCCGTCCGTCTGTCCGTTAACACGATAACTTGAGTAAATTTTGAGGTATCTTTATGAAATTTGGTATGTAGATTCCTGGGCACTCATCTCAGATCGCTATTTAAAATGAACGATATCGGACTATAACCACGCCCACTTTTTCGATATCGAAAATTTCGAAAAACCGAAAAAATGCGATAATTCATTGCCAAAGGCGGATAAAGCGATGAAACTTGGTAGATGGGTTGACCTTATGACGCAGAATAGAAAATTAGTAAGATTTTGGACAATGGGCGTGGCACCGCCCACTTTTACAAGAAGGTAATTTAAAAGTTTTGCAAGCTGTAATTTGGCAGTCGTTGAAGATATCATGATGAAATTTGGCAGGAACGTTACTACTATTACTATATATGTGCAAAGGAAAAATTAGCAAAATCGGATGAAGAACACGCCCACTTTTTAAAAAAAATTTTTTTAAAAGTCAAATTTTAACAAAAACTTTAATATCTTAACTGTATATAAGTAAATTAAGTCAAAATTCAACTCCAGTAATGATATGATGCAACAAAATACAAAAATAAAAGAAAATTTCAAAATGGGCGTGGCTCCGCCCATTTTTATTTAGTTTGTCTAGAATACTTTTAATGCCATAAGTCGAACAAAAATGTCCCAATCCTTCTTAAATTTGGTAGGGGCTTGGATTCTATGACGATAACTGTTTTCTGTGAAAATGGACGAAATCGGTGGAAGCCACGCCCAGTTTTTATACACAGTCCACCGTCTGTCCTTCCGATCGGCCGTTAACACGATAACTTGAGCAAAAACCGATATATCTTTATTAAACTTAGTCCACGTACTTACCTGAACTCACTTTATCTTGGTATAAAAAATGGCCGAAATCCGACTATAACCACGCCCACTTTATCGATATCTAAAATTACGAAAAATGAAAAAAAAATGCCATAATTCTATACCAAATACGAAAAAAGGGATCAAACATGGTAATTGGATTGGTTTATTGACGCAAAATATAACTTTAGAAAAAACTTTGTAAAATGGGTGTGACACCTACCATATTAAGTAGAAGAAAATGAAAAAGTTCTACAAGGCGAAATCAACAGCCCTTGGAATCTTGGCAGGAATACTGTCCGTGGTATTGCATATATAAATAAATTAGCAGTACCCGACAGATGATTTTCTGGATCACCCTGGTCCACATTTTGGTCGATATCGCGAAAACGCCTTCACATATACATCTAAGGGCCACTCGCTTTTAAAACCCTCATTAATACCTTTAATTTGATATCCATATCGTACAAACACATTCTAGACTCACCCTGGCCCACCCTAATGGCGATATCTCGAAAAGGCGTCCACCTATAGACCTAATGCCCACTCCCTCTTAAAATGATCAGTAACACCTTTCGTTTGATACCCATATCGTACAAACATTCTAGAGTCACCCTTGGTCCCACCTTTATGGCGATATCTAGAAAAGGCGTCCACCTATAGACCTAATGCCCACTCCCTCTTAAAATGCTCTGTAACACCTTTCGTTTGATACCCATATCGTACAAACATTCTAGAGTCACCCCTGGCCCACCCTAATGGCGATATCTCGAAAAGGCGCCACCTATAGACCTAATGCCCACTCCCTCTTAAAATGCTCAGTAACACCTTTCGTTTGATACCCATATCGTACAAACATTCTAGAGTCACCCCTGGCCCACCCTAATGGCGATATCTCGAAAAGGCGTCCACCTATAGACCTAATGCCCACTCCCTCTTAAAATGCTCAGTAACACCTTCCATTTGATTCCCATATCGTACAAACACATTCTAGAGTCACCCCTGGCCACCTTTATGGCGACATCTCGAAAAGGCGTCCACCTATAGAACTAACGATTACTCCCTTTTAAAATACTCATTACCACCTTTCATTTGATACCCATATCGTACAAACATTCTAGATTCACCCTTGGTCCACCTTTATGGCGACATCTAGAAAAGGCGTCCACCTATAGAACTAAGGATTACTCCTTTTTAAAATACTCATTACCACCTTTCATTTGATACCCATATCGTACAAACACATTCTAGAGTCACCCCTGGCCCACCCTAATGGCGATATCTCGAAAAGGCGTCCACCTATAGACCTAATGCCCACTCCCTCTTAAAATGCTCAGTAACACCTTTCGTTTGATACCCATATCGTACAAACAATTCTAGAGTCACCCCTGGCCCACCCTAATGGCGATATCTCGAAAAGGCGTCCACCTATAGACCTAATGCCCACTCCCTCTTAAAATGCTCAGTAACACCATTCATTTGATACCCATATCATACAAACATTCTAGAGTCACCCTGGTCCACCTTTATGGCGACATCTCGAAAAGGCGTCCACCTATAGAACTAAGGATTACTCCCTTTTAAAATACTCATTACCACCTTTCATTTGATACCCATATCGTACAAACACATTCTAGAGTCACCCCTGGCCCACCCTAATGGTGATATTTCTAAAGGGCGTCCACCTATAGACCTAATGCCCGCTCCCTCTTAAAATGCTCAGTAACACCTTTCGTTTGATACCCATATCGTACAAACATTCTAGAGTCACCCCTGGCCCACCCTAATGGCGATATCTCGAAAAGGCGTCCACCTATAGACCTAATGCCCACTCCCTCTTTAAAATGCTCAGTAACACCTTTCATTTGATTCCCATATCGTACAAACACATTCTAGAGTCACCCCTGGTCCACCTTTATGGCGATATCTCGAAACGGCGTCCACCTATGGAACTAAGGATCACTCCCTTTTAAAATACTCATTAACGCCTTTCATTTGATACCCATATCGTACAAACAAATTCTAGAGTCAGCCCTGGTCCACCTTTATGGCGATATCCCTAAATGGCGTCCATCCATAGAACTATGGCCTACTCTCTCTTAAAATACTCTTTAATACCTTCCATTTGATACACATGTCATACAACCACATTCCAGGGTTACCCTAGGTTCATTTTCCTACATGGTGATTTTCCTTATTTTGTCTCCATAGCTCTCAACTGAGTATGTAATGTTCGGTTACACCCGAACTTAGCCTTCCTTACTTGTTACTATTTGCCTTAAGAAAATTTCAATGGGACTCTTTAACTAATCTTCCACCTTATACTAATCGATTAAGCTTATCAATCTTCCAATTCTTGCTAGTCGAAGAGAAATGCTTGCTGTAATATTTATGACAAAACTTTTAAATGGATCAATTTCGAGTCCATTCCCTCTGAATGAAGTGAACTTTTGCGTTCCCTCTCGGACATCGAGACAGTTCAAACCTGTTCTGCTGAAACAATGTAGAACGAATTTCGAACAAAATGAACCTTTTCGGCGTTTATGCCAAGATTATAACTCTCACTCAAACACATTTGATAGTTCGGATTCCCTTTTTCTATAAAAAAGATTGTTCTCACCTATCTTAAGAATTAATGTATAATACGTTTGCTTCTGTTCACTTTAAGGCTTCTGTTCTCTTTAAGTATTAAGCCGGAGTCATTGGTGCCGTATGTCATATCGCTGTATCCGTATCCCTAACGTAATCAGCTGTTTATCGTTACGACGGTAAACCAAAACCCAATTGGTTGGCTACGATACGGTTACGACCTTAGCGACACCAATAATCGATTGCATTGATTCTCATAAGGTTGGTCGAATCAGCTGTTATAAGGTTACTGATACGGTTACCGATAAAGCACCAATGTCTCCAGCTTTACGCTTGGCTGATGAAATTTCTTTTGTAGCTGAGCAGTCTCAGATCGCGACGCTTGACAAACCGCTGCCCATCAAAGACTCGGCAAAAACAAAAAAAGAAAACAAAAAAAGTTATTATATATATATATAAATCGATCGCGTGAACAGGATTAGCCTGGTTTCATTGGGCCACTTGGACTGGCAGTCCTATCTATTGAAAATGAAAAGCTCGGAAAATCGATTTTTCAAAAGCCATCGATGATTTTGCGAGTATGAAAAGTAGAAAAAAACTTTCTAAAATGAGAGACACAAGAAACTCACAATATGTGCAAGAAAATATGAAGTTATGTATAATGTTTCTGAGATTTTACATTGAGTATTAGTCATTAATTTACTAGTCAAATGTAGTGATATAAGAATATTTATTTTTTTGTAACGCTAATCACTTGTAATTAGCGACACAAGTAGTACGACAATTTGGCTGTAAAAAAGTATGTAAAGAAACTATGTATGCAACATAATATAAAAATATCCTACAAGCAAAACCTTTTGTGTCGTATAACCTTCCTTTAGAAAAAGGGCCTCCTGTGAATTTTGCACAAGGGCCCCATGACCTCCGGTGCGGCCCTGTATACATACACATGTATAAGTATATAAGGCCAACTAAACGTTAATCAGGTTATGCTATGCCTCACGTTTTTAGAAATTCCACGCGCCCAACGATTTTATTTGTCTGATCAACGCCCTATATTGATGAGGAGTGTGATGACTAGGACCTAGGACCTACCTAATTATTTTCTATCCTTTAGTATTATTATTACTTAATGTAAGTATTGTTTTCAATAAAACTGTTTAACTTTAATTTGTTTTTTAAACGGTTTCATTTAGGTTGACTTGACAGGCTGCACGGCTGGCCGGCCAGCGCGAATTTTGTAATTAAAATTTAAGTAACTTCCCGATAAGCTACAGGCTTGAAACTTGGAATATAGTGGATAGAGATATCATAAAAATCGTATTTGTGGTCCGATTTCGCTCATATTTGGAGCACGTAATACATACAAGAATAGAAAGCGGCCTATAAAAAAATCGCCGCTAGGTGGCGCATGGATAGAGACATTCACAAAAAACGTATTTGTGGTCCGCTTTGGCTCATATTTGGAACACATAATAAATACATTAATAGAAAGCGACCTATGAAAAAAATCGCCGCTAGGTGGCGCAAGGATCGAGATATTCACAAAAATCGTATTTGTGGTCCGATTTGGCTCATATTTGGAAATCATATTTGACATACAGAAATAGAAACCGCTTTAGTAACAAACATTCACGCTAGGTGTCGCAAAAATGAGATATTCAAAAAAGTCGTACTTGTCTGTCCGATTTGGCTCTTTGAACAAATCTTATATATAGTCCTGGTAGAAGTGATATCAAAATATTTGGAGCACATAAGTTCAAATTTTGCTAGTGAAATTTCAGTCTAAAAATTCTAGTCCCGTTAGAAGAGACTTCAAAATACTTTGGAGCATATAAGTTCAAATTTTGTTAGTGAAATTTTAGTAAAAAATTCGTTTCACGGTAGAAGTGACGTCAAAATACTTTGGAGCACATAAGTTCAAATTTTGCTAGTGAAATTTCAGTATAAAAATTCTAGTCCCGTTAGAGAAGACGTCAAAATACTTTGGAGCACATAAGTTCAAATTTTGTTAGTGAAATTTCAGTAAAAAATTCATTTCCCGGTAGAAGCGCCGTCAAAATATTTTGGAGCACATAAGTTCAAATTTTGCTAGTGAAATTTCAGTATAAAAATTCTAGTCCCGTTAGAAGAGACGTCAAAATACTTTGGAGCACATAAGTTCAAATTTTGTTAGTGAAATTTCATTACAAAAATTCATTTCCCGGTAGAAGTGACGTCAGTTTACTTTGGAGCACATAAATTAAAATTTTGCTCGTGCATTTTCAGTATAAAAATTCAAGTCCCGTTAGAAGAGACGTCAAAATACTTTGGAGCACATAAGTTCAAATTTTGCTAGTGAAATTTCAGTATAATAAAATAAATAAAAAAAAATTTTTAAGTTAAACGGTTTTATGAAAGCAATACTTACATTAAGTAATA
>JARSSU010012597.1:0-54897 GCA_029619165.1 Eurosta solidaginis | reverse complement strand
CCTAAATTGAAGCTAAGAGAAGATCCATCGAACTGGAGAAACTGAAAAAAAGATAACTTTTCTTTAGTGTGAGGCGCGGTAAATATTTGTGAAGCCTTTGAAACGAATGGTAAAAAAGAGGGGGATAATTTAACAAAAGCAGTGACAATCATAAATTTGTGTGCGCCATGTGTAGTAGTGTAAGACAGAAAACGGTTAAATGCGAAACGTGGTTCGGAAAAGGATAAAAGAAACAAAGGAAAAAATCGCAAAAAAGTCAAATAGAGGTGGCAAGGCAAAGTGTGCCAAACAAAAAGTCAAAGGAATCATACTTTACATGCAAAAACTAATCATAGCCAAAATACCTTTAATAATAATTCCAAACATAATCCCTAAAAAAAAAAACGGAATAGGAACATCATAGAAAATATAAGCGTAATGTAGAAAAAGAATCCGGGAGTGTTGCACACACACAATGCTAAAAATAATTGCACACATCAAACCAAAATAGCATATAATAAACTGAAGTATTAAAGTCTGACAAACGAACAAATACAAATAACAGAAACACAAATTGCAATCAGATACAATAATCCTCTATAGTTACAAATAATCAAAGATCAAATTATAGCATATAATTAAAATTGGTGAGTAACCGAAACAAATAAAATCGAAACGCCGATAAGCTGATAATCGAGAAATTAATTCTAGTCAAGAACACAACAAGAAGCGTAGAATTAACCACAAGATAACATAATAAAATACAGATTTGATAAACAAAAGGTAATAATTATTAATCAAAACCAAACAAAAAAAGCTTAATAACCAAAACAAATAAAACTAAACATGTTAATATAAGAGGAATAATGTATGGAGAACAAATAAAACGAAAAAAGGATATTCGAGTATAACACAAAAAAACAACAGCCAGAAATCAAAGGAACCAGGAAAAACAAGACCCTTAAAAAAGAAGCCATACAAAGTATAGATATAAGGATTATATCAGGAATGGTGGACAGTACATAGCATAGGCAAAATAAGCAAAAAAATACAAGCAAAAGACAAAACTACCGCAATATGACCAAATAACCGAAAAAAAAAAAAAAACAAAAACACTGTATGAAATTGCAGTATAACGAAAAAAAACAACTGAAAAACCTAAAAATCAAAAGGCACTATAAGAATATTCATGGTGCAATAAATATAAGTTTGTGACAAAAAAAGTGGATCGTAAAAAAAAAAAGAAAAAAAGCGAAAAAAAGAAAAAGCCTCAAAGAAACTAAACCAAAAAAAAAATAAAAAAAGAAAAAAAAAAAACAAAAAAAAAAAAAACAAAAAAGAATTTACAGAGCAACAAGTACAACCTGATATACCCGCTACTCAAAACAACACAAGTAAGGATCGCAACCAAACTATAACAAATCATTCAAACGAGATGCAAAAAAATAACCCAATTACCAGAAAAAAAAAAATTACAAATTTAGCTAAAAAAATATTAAAAATCAAAGTTGAGCATAAAACTATCGTTGAACAAAAGAAGAGCACAATAAAAACAAGACAACTTCTACGAAGAAAAGATCCAGATAAAAAAAATGCAATAAACATAATGCATAAAAAGGAAAAGATAGACTTTTTTAAAAAAGACACCCAAATAAAACAATAAACTAATAAAAAACAAAAAGTGTTATTAAAGATAATACTCTATTAAACTGTGAGATAAAATACCAATACATATATAAATAACTATCAATACAGTACTATATGCAACCAATCACAATAAAAAGTGTAGCTGAATAAAAAATACTAATTATATAATATGAAAAATCGAAAAATAAAAAATAAAAAAAATAACGATTTAAAAAAGAATTAAAAAGAAACATATAAAAAAAAAAATATAAAAAAAAACAACTACAAAAAAAAATCTGTGTAATGATAGCAAAAATTAGTATTTTTATTATAAATGCATAAGTAAATAGATAAAAAAATAATAAACAATTAAAAAAATACTTTCGCCAATGATAACTAAGTCGTAAGAAAAACATAAAAATACTAGAAAAAATACAAACTCCAACTCACCAATAAAACTCACCAATGTAACTAAACTAAAAAATAAATACAAAATAAAAAAAAAACTAAAAAAAAAAAAAAAATAAAAATAGGACTATAATCAGCAGAAGGAAAATAAAGAATAAAAGTAAAAGGGCAAAAAAATAGGAACAAAATTAGATGATAGAATGGATGTTTAAAAAAATAACAATTTACATAAAAAATAAATTAAAAATTTAATGTGAAAACACAAAACAAATAACAAAGGAAAAAAAAACACAAAAAAACAAAACAAAACACGATCAACAAAAACACAAAAAAAAAAGATAAAAAACACACAAATACAAAAAACAACAAAAAAGAAAAAAAAAAAACTAAAAAAAAAAAAACAAGAATGAAAAAAAAACAAAAAATTAAAACAGAAAAAATACAAAAAAAAAAAAAAACGAGCAAAAAGAAAAAAAAAAAAAAAAACAAAAAAAGCGTGACTCACTAAGAAAAGATGAAAGATGCAAAGATCTAAAACAGAAGAAAGAAAAAAAGAAAAAGAAAAGAAAAAAAAAAACAAAAATAAAAAAATAAAAAGAAAACACAATACAGATTATATTTTTATTTACAACTCAATTTAGGCCGTAGATATTATTGAAAGAACTCTTTTTCTTTAAGGCGTTAAGTCGCTGAATTATATTAATATATCTATACTTACTTTCTTATTATTTTATTTCATTCCTAAGATGACTTTAATTAATATTTACCAATACATTCGAAAAAATTATAATGTGATAGTACAAGAAAACATCAAAAAACGAACTGACGAAAACCAAAAAAAACCACAAAATAAAAAAAAAAAATAGAGGTATTAAGACCGACCAGAGAATCTAAAGCGGAAGACAAGCCAAGATAGTTAAAATGCAACAACTCCGAAGAAACAACAAACACACACAAACAAAAAAAACAAAAACAAAAAAATAACAAAACAAAACAAAAAACCAGCAAAACAAAACAAAAATACAAAAGCAAAGGAAACGTTTAAGATAATTATAAAAAAATACATAAAATTCCCCATAATTCAATCAAAAAGTACTAAAAAGCTTAAAGGCCAAACAGAAATCCGCTCAATTACATTAATTATAATAAGTATAGCTATAGGATGAGAAAAGAAAGAACAATATGAGCATCCAAAATAAAAAAAATCTATTTAGTTATGGCAATACAGTGTAAAAAAGATAAAAGTGATGATAAAAACGTAGGAATGGACATAAAATAAGAGACAAATGACAAGCACAAGAATGTTAGACAATTAGAAAAAACGTAAAAAAAAAAAAAGAGACAAAAAATAGAAAAACAAATATGATGCGAAAAAACACAAAAAAAAAAAAAAAACAAAAAAAATAAAAAACACAAAAAAAAAAAGAAAATCATATTAAAAAAAAAAAAACAAAACATCTTTGATGGACAGTTACTAAATGTAGACAATAACTCAACAATAGTAAAAAAGAAAAAAAAATACTCATACAAAAAACACTACAAAAAAAAACAAAAAAAAAAAAATATCAAAAAGTCCATCACAGACTAATAAGACAAATTAAAAAAACCATAAGACAGACTAACTAAAAGCTCTTCCTATTAAAAGAAAAATAGGTGGTCATAAAGATTTTTTATTATCCACACTACATTTGGCAAACAAATAACCATCACCTTATAACAACAAAAACAAACAATACAACACAATCAAAGAACAAGATATTTTTGTCAAATTGATTCAGTATGCAAATAGATAAAGTAGATGCATAATTAAAAAAAAAGTTAAGTGTTCACACAAAAAGCGAAGAAAAAGAACACACAATCGACAAAAAAACAAAAAGCAAAACAAAAAGGAACGCAATAATTTTCTTAGAACAGCGACAATTTATATAAAAAATTAAAAAAAAAATCAGAACAACGAACTAGTTAGGTGTATTAAAAAAAACAAGTATATAGTGTGTTAGAGTTAAAATAATATGATAATCATCTTTCACAAAACACAAAGAATAAACAAATTAAAAAATTAAACCAATATCCAAAAACAAATCAATTTTAGAATTATTATCCACAACCCAAACAACTAAATAAAAAATGTCAATCACTTATTTATTTTTTAAAATTTTTTTTTAACTTTTATAATTTTTATAAATTTTTTGCTGTTTAAATTTCGAACAAGATACACAAGAATATTTATCTCTACCAATGCAAATATAATTCCAATAATAGTATCAAATAGAAATTAGTGCTTAATTACCTAATGCATAAGATAAAAAAAAAAAAAATACATAAAAAAGTTGTGTTTAAGAAAAAAAAAGAATAGAATGATTGGAAAATTGGGTAGGGTTAGTGGATATTAAAGCTAAAATAGCTATTAAAATATAGCATGTAACAATACCACAAAACATATTATAATTATTCAGGAAAAATAAATCTTAAGTCGAATAATTAAAAAAATATGTTTCTTGTTACTATCGTAATGTATTCCTCAATAATTCAAAAAACAAAAAAAAGACTAACTGAACATGAAGACTAGTGACGAATAAAATACGCCTGCACGAGTAGAAAAATCGACAGTTCACAAACCAAAAACCAACAACAAAAAAAAAAAACAACAAAGAACAAAAGAAATGCTAAAAAGTGAACAGACTAAAGAAAAAGCAAAATGATAAAAGGGAATCCAAATCGTATTAGAAACAAAAAAAAAAAAAAAATCACAAAATACAGTACGAAAATGAGATCCTAACATCGTATTGTTAAATAAGAAATTAGTACGAAGAAATCAAACAAAACAGACAAAGGACAGAATAGATTGTAAGCAATAAAAAAACTCCAAAGAAACCAAAACAAAAAAAAAACAACAAAAAATGACAAAAAAAAAAAAAAACACAAAAATATATCGCAAAAAAAAAAAAAAAATAAAAAAAAGAATAAAAACAGAAAAAAAAGGTTAAAAAAAAGACCAACTAATAATCACAAAAAAAAAAATAATAAAAAAAGAAATCAAAAACAACAACCAAAATAATAAAAAAGAAAAAAAAAAGAAAAACATAAAAAACAGAATGAAAGAATCAAGAACACTAAACACTAAAAACAACATAAAAAAAATCACAACATCAAATAAAAATAAAAACAAAAAATGAAAAATAAAAAAAATAAAAAATTAATAAAAAAAAAAAAAAAAAAATAAAGAAACTAAAAAAAATAAAAAAAGAAAATAAAAAAAAACAAAAGAAACAAAACACCATATCAGTAAAAATCAACATCAAAAAATTAAAAATACACATGTAAAAAAGAAAAACCTTTCAGAAAAAGACCTAAAGTTAAAAGAACAACAAAAAAACCAAGAGAACAGAATATTTTTATTATTTTTTTAAAAATTTATTTATAATAAAAATTATATTTATTTAAAAAAAAAAAATATAAAATAATATTTACTATTCATAATTTGTATTTAATTAGTATAACTAAGCTTAAGATAATATATTTATTCTATAAAATTATTATTTTCTTCAATCAAAAAAATCGCACGTACTCAAAGGGAATTGGACCACAAAACAAAAAACAAAACAAAAAACAAAATAGAATATAATGAAAATGCCAAAAAAAAAAAATTATCATTATGACTAAAATAAAGGGGAAGACTACGACAACGCAAATCAAAAAAAAAAAAAGAAAAAAAAAAAAAAAAAAAAAAACAATACAAAAGGACTAAAATAAAAAAATTACAGAAAAAAAAAAATATGTCACAAAAGTTAACGTTGAGAACCAAACACAAAAAAGAAAGACAAAAATTCATAACAAAAAAAAACAAACTTTTTTTATGTTTTAAATATATTTTTCTAATAATACTAAAAGAAAACAAAAAAAACAAAAATGAAAAAAATATTAAACTTCCAATATTTATAAATCTATATGCAAATTGAGTAAATATTGCGCTGGAACAAAACATGGTGATAAAACTAGCGTAAACTAAAACAAAATAAGCTGCACACACTAACACAGATAAAATAACAAAACACAAAAAAGAAAATAGGTGAAAACTATATAAACAAAAAAAAAATCTAAAGAAAATTCGACACTAAAATAAAATAACGATAATACATACGTTCCACGCTACAAACGCGACAAAAAAATAACTATCTTATCATAACAATTCAGTCTTCGCCAAAGGAGAAATGGACAAGCAAGAGTGCGCATTGAATTAACGTATAAAATAAAAAAAAAAAAACAAAAAATGAGGCTAATACAAAAAAACAACAGCAGAATTAAATACTTAAAAATGGGAACACATCCAGTAATTCTGCAGAGAAACGTTTGGAAGAAGACCAAGTTGTGAAATGAAATGGGATTAATTTGTGGGAAAAGACTCAGGTAAAGAATTTAAATTGTTTTCCTATTTTAAATTACATATCTTTTTTTTCAAAATATTATATAATATTGTAATTCACTAATTCAATATATTTCCAGCAATTAATTTTTAGAAAAAAAAAAAAAAAAACATATTTAGAGGAGAAGAAAGTAGTACAAATAAAAAAAATAATTGAGAAGAAAAAAAATGCAAAAAGGCAGAAAAAAGAAGATGAAAAACAAGACAACGAATGAAAAGATTAAACAAGAATTTGAAAGACAATTATTATAAATCCAAAGAGTTGCTAACTTACGATTGAATAAAACAGGAGGAAGAAAGGAGCAAAAAACAAATGGATCAAAATCTAATTAAAAAGATAAAAAGATGATCTACACCGAAAAAGTGAAACTAATAACAAGAAACATACCAAACAAAAACAAAAAGATATACGAGATGCAGAACAAACGCAAAAAAAAACACAAACAAGGACAAAACGAATATAAAAAAGAGAGACAGACAGCAAAAATCGACAAAAAAAACGCACAAGTACAACCTACACACACATGCAAATAGTAATTGGCGAAAACAATACCATACCACCTAATCTGTATTTTTAAATATACAACCTTCTCCAACTACCCAAAAGCACACAACAATAACAACTAAAACTAAAAGAGAAAGAGAAAAAAGAATCAAAATAAATTTAAAAAAGAAAAACACAAAAAAGAAAAGAAAAAAGAAAAAAAGAAAACAACAAAAAAATAAAATTTCAAAAAACAAAAAAGACACAAAAGAAAAACAGAAAAAAATAAAAAAACAAAAAAAAAGAAAATAAAAAAAGAAAAAGAAAAAAAAAAACGAACAAACCAAAAAAAAGAAACAAAACATTAGAAAACACATATCAAAAACAAAAAAAAAAGAAAAATCACAAAAAAACCAAAAAAAGCAACACACACACCCCCCCTCAAACAAACAAAATACGCACTTGAGAGTTCCAACAAGATTAAATGGTAATAATACGGTAGTGTAGGGGAGGCCTACTGGTCTTTTCCTTAACTATTCTTACTATTCTCTACTTCTCTTCTGTTCCCTTTCTTTCTGCATGACTTCTTGCTACTTCTTTTTTCATTTTCTGTCGGGCGATTTAGTAAGCTTAACGAGCAAAAGATTTTAACTCTTAAAAACTCCGATTTTGATTGTTACGTTAGACGGTTATACATTGATGTATAATCTAATCGCAACTAATTATGATGAGAATATGAGATTATTGGGCTTTTGTTCGATCCAAGTCAAGTTGGAGATAATCCCACTTCCCTCAGCTAAATAATATTACATTAAATTAATTTATTGATTGGAGCAAACGAAAAAACAGACGCCGCAAAAAACTGTGCTGACGGCTACTTTCCATCAAATTTCAAACCAGAAATCCCCCAAACTTTAAGCACACTTGATGGGTAGAAGAAAGAGAGACAACGAGTAGGGAGGGTGGCTTAATGAGTAAGGTACTGTATGCCGACAGTAGTTGCGTGCCGGCGAGATTAAAAAGACAGTAATGACGAGCTGTGGTGATCTAATAAAACTAGCGGTGACCGCTTGGAGAGAGTGATAACAGAGTTAGTTTTTATTAAATTGAATAAATTGGGCAAACAAGCCTACAGGGTGAGAGATATTAACGTCCTTTTGTTCTAAACCAGCGAGTGATGACGTAGTACATTAGTATTGCTGAACAGCCTCGGAAGGTATGACGAAGGATTATTATAACGGCGAGGATATTATCGTCCTTGGTTCTCACCAGAGAGTGATGACGGAGTACTATTAGTAACGCTGAACGCTTCTGGAAGGTAATGAGGAGGATTATTAGTAACAGTGACGCTCGAAGAGTAAAAGACGGAGGTACTAAGTAGTACCGGTGACGCCAGGAGGAGCGGATTTCACAACGACATTGTTGCTCACTACAGAGAGTGATGACGGAGTCACTATTAGTACCAGTGACGCTCGGACAAGTGATTACGCGTACACAGTAGCAATGGTGACACTACAGACAGTGAGATTGAGTACTTTTAGTAATGGTGACGACGTTTGTGTTCTCACCGGAGGCTGCTGACGGCGGTTATCGTATCAAAGATCGAGGTAGGCGGTGTTGTTTGCCGATGAAGATGAGATGGCTCTTTCGAGAGTGAAGTTCTCTTCTAAATATTTATGGTTCAGTCGCTGATGGTGACGACCAGTAACGAGCCCAAGTCTGCACAGATGACAATAGCACATAAAACTATGCGATATACGCTAACCTATAATTCGAGACACTCAGAAAATCGCTCACTTAATCGCGAAAGTTCAGAGTTAAAATTGCATGATCCGATAGAAGTAGGATATACAGAATTTTTTTAAACGGCGAGTCCAATACTCTCTAAAACACTTATTTACTATTCTTTTAATGGTCGATAACGGAAGTAAGTTCGAGAATAATCCGAAATGATTCAATGTAGTCCCGAACTGTCCCAGATGAGTCCGGTTTTATTACAAAAATCATCCAGAACTAGACTTGGCTATATAATCTCCTATTGTCCAAAGTAACCTATATAGAAATAATCCGAAACGTCTCAAAATATCCTGATGTCATTTAGAAATAGTTGCCGATATATTCCGAACGTTCGTCACGAACGGTCCCAGATAGTGCAAATTCTGCAAAACAATCATCGCCGAAATAGTCCAAAATGGTCCCTAAATAGTTCTGATATTATTCGAAAACAACCGAAAATGATCCCGAATGGTCAAAAAAGTGCCCAACTAGTTTCGCTAGTGATTTATAAATACCCAAAACACATCGTGAAATGATCCGCAAATAGCCTAGAATAATTCGGAATAGTCCTGCAATGATCCCGAATTATCTGAAATAACCCTGACCGGAGCCACAAAACAATACGAAATGAGGAACAAACATCCCAAAACGATTCGAGAAATTGTACCAAGAAGTCCAGACAGGCGGTTCTAAAACTATCCCGAAATATTGTGAATTGATCCCAAAAACGTTCAAGATAATCCTGAAAATATCTCGGGAACAATGCCAAAATAGTGCTCCACATACTTCAAATTATCCCGAAACTAATCACGAATGATCGAAAGGTGCCCCCGAAATAGTAAAGATACAGAGAAATGTCGTTGCGATCCTAAAAGGAGTCGCGCGAGTATCCCGAAATAGCACCAAGTAATTGCAAATAATCCCTGATTTGACACTGTTCATGATTCCGAAAACTGATGATTACGCCGATTTACAGAAATACTTCATCTCTTTTGGTGTTCGCAATAGTGTCAGGTATGTGAAACAGGTATAGCTGTATACGACCTAGGCGTAAGCATCAATTAACGATGACGAGACGGTATCAGTCTTAGTTTAGCTATGTGTGCCCAACGTCGGCAGTACACAGAACTTTGATGATCTGATAAGCACCTGGGGTCTCTGACAATCAGCGGCAGTGTCTTTCAGACGGAAAATTGTAGCATAAGAGAGTGGCAGAAATTCTGGGAAAGTGTGCTTTAGCCGCAGATCCGTCATATCATATTGATACAGGCGTGTGAGTAGGACATACTAATCTCAAAACAAAGTACTTCATCAACAGTATTCTGGAATGCAAAGAAAATTGGAGAAACTTCGCGCAAGCATTGCCATACATCTCTACCGGTCACTTAGGGATAGAAGGTAACGAAAAGGCCGATGAGTTAGGCAAGGAAGAGTGCAGCACTCGATGAATCGACGGTAGGCATCGCAATCCTCAAAAGGAAATAGGAGATGCATATGATCCATCAGGTAGGGAAGGCGTGGTCAGAAGCGACGACGTTATTGGCATACTAACTGTACACAGCATTCTGGCATCACATACTTATAAGCTAGACCTCGTCATTAACAGCAGATGTAGAAAGTGCGAGTTGCAGAGAAAAATGTTCGAGCACATTCTGTGTTTGTGTCCTGCGCTCGCGAGAGAGCGGCAGAGTTAACAAATCTCGAGGAATATATTAAGCTAAGTTATAGTAAAATGCCAGTATTGGCCAAAGCACGGAGTGGGTGCCTAATTGGGGTAACACTATGGACACATTCAGTCACATACATATGTGAAATCTTTATAGACCGGCCAGTTCAACCTAATCTAACTTGGGCTCTCTAGAGTGGGCTGTAAGTAACTGCGGGGGAAATAAACACTCGAATTTCCTTTCAAATGCATACGAAGGATAAATGGTTGCGAAGAGTATTTGTTAGAAGGTTACATTGACACCTACGTATATATATGGCGCTGGGACATTTTTTGCGTCTTATTGACTTAGGGCTCCCTCTTTTTTCTTAACTTCATTTCTATTTTATCTGAATATGCAAAGTTTTTTTGAAAAATTCTTCTAAACTTTCTGTTTATTTTATATTTCATGTCAACGACTCTATCACCCAAGACCCTCTATCAAACAAGATACAATTCCACAATCCTAAGCAAGTAACAGCTCCAACATGTTTATATATAATATTACGGACCCATTACACCTCGGAGATACAAACTCACATAGTACACACAACAAGTGCAGATATACCCAAAGGTCAGTTAAGTCATTGTAGTTCATTTTAGTTAAACTGTCGCATTGACTGAGTGATCTCTTAGCGTTGTGAGCGTTGTTGAGTTGTGCCATCAACAGCGTTTGAATTTTTCCACTACTGCTTTAGACTAATGGCTTCAGTCCATTATCTCGTCATGTTGTTAGGAAATTTAATTATTCTTATTTATATTTTTTGTGCAGTTTTTTGTTTGCTTATTTGTTTTTGTTCATCAAGATTTTCTACCATGGCTGGCTGATGGCACGAACCACTTTTCTATGCTCTATGTTGTTATTGTTGTATGCTATATCTTTATTGTTGCTGCATATTGCGTTGTGTGTTGTTTGCTGCTGATGCCATTCGGTCAATGCCGTCAACTTCATCAACATCATCAGAAAATAAAAATTGTTATAAAATGCTGCTATAAAACGAGAGGCAACAACACAATAACAACAAAAATTTACAATTAAAAACGGAAAATTATGAAGCGAAAAAAAATGAAGAGCTTTTTGTCGCACTTTGTCAATCTTTACGTAAACCAAATACCCTTACGCTTGCAATAGTTCAGCGTCGCAACAGCACAGCTACCCCACTCTCCTCACTCGTACTCCGCTCAGCAATGGTTTTTCTATTTTCAGCGTATGTACTTTGCATCTGCTAGTTGCCTGTTTACATTGTCCTGTCTCGCATTATTTTCCATTCAAAAGCGCTGTGTTGGAATCCACGTTGCAACCCTTGATCCCTTCACCTACAATCCCTTCAACACTGAAGCACTTTCACCCGCATTTTCCGCATTCACTTCTTAAACGTCCAGTGCTGTGGGAGTAGAAGTGGGGGCGTTGTCCAAATTTTACAAAGATAACGGAAAATCGTTGCAATGTACATCAGTTTCGCCTAAAACTATACTACAAACAAAATAATACAACAACGCAAGCTAACTGGGTTACAGGAAGCAAGCAATAGACAGCTGCTTACCAATTTTCAATGCTTTCCTGCAGTTCACAGAGGAAGCTGCCGAAATAATGTTAGGCTTCTTCAAAAGTTAGAGAGCGTTCGCATATAAATATACCGATTTTGCCAAGTCTTGTCAGGTTCCTTAGGTGAGTCAACCGGAGATGTTATATGACGGCATATAAAGTCAGCGGAGTTGAAAGGATTGACGGCTAGAAGAAAGTATCAACGTTTCTGCACGATTGATCGGGCTACACCTCAGCGAACTGTCCGGGTGAGGGCGATCGATGCTTCTGCTCGCTGATCCGCTCGCTCGGCACTGACATATGCTGGCACGCTGTTTGCATTTTAGGGGAAGGGAAGCTTTGGGCGCGCCTCCCATTTCTGCCGTTAACCCGTCTTAATCAGCACTCCGTCGCCTGGACATCTACAATGCTAGTGTGTGATAACGGCGGGAGAGGACGCGTCCAACGAAGGCTATAAATAACCTAATGGGACACCGATCCCCTAAGGGGCGCTGGTTATGACGGTATGCTGGCATGTGCGCGTAGGGTGCTACCGCTGTGCCTGTAAGGTGCAAGTCCCCCTTAAACCCACTGCGTCGGCTTACGGTGCCCAGCTGGTAGCCTGATTTTTAGCTGCCGCTGTCTACTAGTCATGCCGGTGCATAGCTATTACTGCCGGCTTCTCGTACTGCCGCATAGCTGCAACACCTGTTGGCCGACTGCCGATCATATCGTGCCGTAGGGGGAATCTGCGACACTGTCCGCCCTCATTTACTCCGTCCACCAGTATACCTACCAAGTTAGCCTACTTCACAACCCTATCTATTTGTGCGAAAAGCAGCTGCCCTCCACACAAATAAATGCAACATCTTTTTCTGGTGGCTTAATTGAATATGCTCTTAAATATGCGTACGACCTGTATATCTGAGGAAGTCCAGCTTCTTCGTTTAACTAAGAAATACAAGTTCGTATCTCAAAACTGGTCTAGCATGCTTAGCATTACCTATGAAGCTGTTTTATAATCATGTCTTTAGTAAAGTCCGATGACACAAGATCTCCACCTCCAAAAAAAAGTTACATGCTTTCAAGATATATTGGGGTATGAATCGAAATCTGAAAATACTTGAAAAGTAGTATTGGTATTTATGTGATTGAAATGGCGACACAGTTGACTAAAGACCTACCATTTATCGTGGTTTTAATGGATAAGCCTACCGCAGGTGGGGTAAAGCCTCATCATAGGGGGTAGTAATTGCTACCGTGCTCCCGCTGAATTTCTTTAACCGTTAAGTTGTCTAACCGAAAACTGCATCCATTAAAAAAACTGTCCTCGAGATATCAATGAGTTTAATACTTCCTATGAATGCAAAGCTGGGATCTACGCTCAGATGCTTAAAGTATTGGATATATTTTCTTCATCAAGTACACCAAGTGTGTCTCCCTTGGAGATACAATCAGCCTCTTTCTTGGCCGCAGTCTGCCTACGCCACTGTATGTATGTCTGTATGTCTATCTGCCTCAGCTCGCGTTTATTAAGCATACGCGACTGGGGCACTGTGACACACACTTATGCTCCCCACCCACAAGCGTTTAGTTACTTTGGTGGCGCGTTGGGCTAACTTTATAAGTCAAGCAGTGAAAAATTGCTGTTACGGTGCGCACTTTTTGTGCTATTGCTCTTCTTCTGCTATTCTTATTAACATAATTTGTTGTCGTTGCCATTTTTTGTTGTAAATTTTCATGTTTTTTTTTACTTTTTGCGTTTTGTTTGGTTTCATAATTTCTTGTTGTTTTTAATTTTTTAATGCTCACAATTACTTGTGTGAACTCGTCGTATGCGCAGCAGCAAATGAAGGAAGGAAAGGGGGAATTTTGTAATTTTAAAGGTACTTGCCCTTCGACACATCGACAATCCTGTGGGGAAATCACTAGATTTTTCAACGCTATATTACCGTTACTTCAATTCCCAGCTTTTTTGTTTATGCACCCACAGCAATTGCGAAGAGTTTCCGCAAGCTTTGCGGATTTAAAGGGTGCTCAAGTGTTCTATACATAAGACGAAAGTATAGCAAAGATTGTTCTTTTAACAAAATGTCAGGAATGTAGGATACTTATGAGCCTGAGATAAGCTTAGGAAACTGATTAAGCCTCTATCACCGACAGATGATAACTTTGAAGGAGGTAGTGTCAGCCGAGCGCCGTCTAATCTGACACAAGGCCCCTCGGTCGAGAGCTTACTGCAAATGACGAATGAATTGGTAAGTCCCTATTGACCCTTAGTTCCAATTCGCTTTGTGACAGCTCAATCGAAGTGATTCGCGTCTCATCTACCATGGGCATCGTAAAGTACTGCCACCCAGATGATTTTGCTCCTGAAGTAGTTCGACAAAAAAAAACAAAGCGAGGTGAGATATTGAATTTTCTTGACATGGTAACACTGATAGCCGCCGTGGTGTGGTGGTACCGTGGTCCGCCTATAACTGCGAAGCAACATCAAAAACTTACAAAAATTGTTTTCAATTTGAAAGAAGTTTTTCCTCAGCGGGGTCGCTCTTCGCCAGTGATTTGGCAAAATATACGAGTGTATTTCTGCCATGAAAATCTTATCAGTGAAAATGCAGATTCTGTTCGGATTCAGCATAAATCATGTAGGTCCCATTCCGCCAATTTGTAGGAACCATTAAAAAGCACGAATCTAATAGGAAAAGCACCTCGGCCTAAATCTACGAGGAGGTTAATCGTGAGTAGCACTGGACACCATCGTTTCCACCGCATCCTTTGCTTCGTCAATCTGCAATTGAAAGACGCTGCATTAATCAAGCAATTTAAACTTGCGGCTTATACCGAGCTCCATACAGAAAACGCCTCCTCCACTCTCCCCGCCCATTTTGAATCTATCTGTGAGCTAGTTGACCAGTCCACTGTCCCATATTTATTTTGTTTCCCACTCCTCTCTCTAAAGGATGACTGTTCTGGCGCTTACACAGAGAGGAGTTGTTGGCACACCATAGTGGTGCATTGTCTGAGATGAAGTTAAGTTCGGTAAGAATGCTGGAATGCTTTACATGAGAAAGCTCGTAGCCCATGTCACGAAGTCTGATTAGAGGCCGGACTGCAGCCGGCCTTGCGCGCACATCCACCGGACGTATGGAAGCTTGTCTATGGGTGTCTTGAAATCACGCTCCCTTCTAGACATAGCTTTAAATATTGCATACTTTTATGCTTACCGAACATTGCTATTAGACTTTCTTGGTATTGTGACGAATATTAGTGACACTTAGTGATGCTCACATCACTAACCTGAAACTAAGTAAATAAAGCCAGAACAACAAGTAAGCAAGCTGCCACACTTGTAAATACGCAAACAAATTAATCATTATGTCTTCACATATGTCCATACAAGCAGCGGAGAGAAACGCACAAACACATGCATATATCTGACATACTCCCAAAAGTAGGCAATCATCGATGGAAGTATCACTCACATACACACGCGCATGTGAGAAGCTATAACGTGCATCTGTAGTTATAGCTGGTGAGTTTATAGCTGGTAAACAAATAGTAAATTCTATAAACGCCTAGAAATATGCAAACGCGGAAACCGAAGAGTATAAAAGCGGTTCCAGCTGAGGCATAGCAATCAGTTTGATTTAAGCACGCTATCTGTTGAGAAATAGAAGTGTTATTGTGGAAGTAGTCTAATAAAGACCATTTTGCATTATTCAATATTGGAGTTATTTATTCAACAGTTTAGTGATTCGAACGTTAGCAGAGGGTTGCAATTAAGCGGAATTACAATAAAATCGTTACAGTATGATTATAAAGCACCCTGTATTGATAAGTGGACATTATGTTACATGTGCGTTTTACGTTGAAATTTCTACACACAGAAGAAAATGACATTAACAAGAACGTAAGCTGCAGCAGCAGTATGTATGTATATGTGAAAACAAAGCATAATTTTCCGCGACCTCCCTTATGTATACTCGTATAATATCAAAACCACCGAAGATATTCTAATAAGATGTGTCAGCGTTTCAATTAAAAGTCGCACTTAGCTTAGCTCAAAGTTAATGGAATTATTATTTATTTATAAATATTTTCACATATATTTATTTGTTTATTTGTAGTCATATATGACGAGAGTGCACTTACAGACTAATTACAAAACTTTGGAATTTTTTGGTTTTTTTTTGCTTAGTATAAATAATAAATGTTAAGTGAACAATATAAATATTACAAGATTAAACAATTACAACATTAATCAAATTATTATTTATTTATAAATATTTTCACATATTATCTGCTTTATTATAATATTTTTTTTTCGTTTTTCATTGCCTACTTTTAGGCTGTGTCATAAATAAATTTGTGGGCGTGAAAATAAATATAATTTTCTTATGTTCGATATGCTAAAGTTACGATCCTATGCACCTGATGCTGCAATTACGCCAGCGCTTTCGGGAGGAAGTAAGGGGTAAGTCAAGAAGCATACAAAGTTCTTTAGCTGTAATCTTTTGTAATAAGGGAGTAATACCTGGTATATGCACCAATATTGTTCATACACTGAAAGAAATGGTGCTAGTAAAATCAACAAATCGGTTATGTTGTTCTTGAATTAACGGAGATTCGGTGAAATTGATCGAATTATGGTTAACTCGACCGAGTTCTTTACCAAGCGAACAAATTAGTTTAGTAATTTCAACAGAAGAGAAATTGTCGCTCTTAAGTTAACAAAATTCTGTAAAATTGACAGATTCCTAATCAATCTAACTGATTTTTCTGTTAACACAACTGGTCTCACTGGTCATTTCAACAGCGATCAGCAGTCAATACATGAGAAAATTTCGAAGAGAATTTTACGCTCACTGCGCTCTCTACTTTGTACTTATGACGGTGGTGCTGCTTATTAAAAAAAAACACCAATATGAAAAAACCACCAAATCGAAAAAACACACAAAATGGGAAAACAACAAAACATTAGTTTTTCAGTTATCAATACAAAACGAGCACCTCTTTTTTGAATTTACTGTGAAAAAAATTATGAGATACCGGGACACCTATTTATAGGGTAGAATTCTCCTCCAACCGAAATGCAAAATTCCGCCCTCTTGTTGCAAAAGTTTTGTTTGAACGTACAGAATTTTTCCAAAGTTAGTAACATTTTGTTCAAGTTTTTACGAATTTTCACTCACGCGAACGGATCTAATAAGATAATAAAAAACATCCTTTTTTAATGTTGATGTTTCCGACAATATAAAAGTTTGAGTTGTGTTGGAATCGTTTCAACTTAAAGTGTTACGAAAATTAAACTTTCCGAATTACATGTAAAAGTACTCCAGTGGCGAATTACCGTCCTATGATTTGATTCTTTACTTTTCTATAACTTACAAGTTCTCTATTTAAAATGTTATGTCAAACATTATACAAGTTTTGTTCGAAACAATCAAGTGTGGAAACTACATGCGAGAGAAGAAATTGAGAATGAGCTGAGCTGCAACTAAAAGAATTGAGAATCAGTTTTGTGACTACTAGTTTCATTTATATTTGCAAAGCGAAGTTCAAAACTATAAATTAAGTAAATTATAAAATATAAAATTTGGTGAAAGTGCGTTTAATAAAACAAAATAATAAAGTGTATGATGTTTAATGTGTGCCAGCATATTTGATGTACGCCAAATTGAAGTTCGGAGTTCGGTTAGTAAGTGCGTACATATTCGTATATATATATTAGGCCGGGTCGATTTGTGGGGAGGCAAAAAAATCGCCCATTGCTCTGTGAAAATCATATTCTAGGGATCAAAGTAAGAAACTTTGCCGAAGGAACCATACCTCTAAAACGAATTCTGATGGCCCCCCTTTGGAGTTTATTTTTCTCTTTAGAAATTTATTTAGTCAGAACGTATGTAAATGAAAAAAACTAATTTAACTTAGTAATAGAAAAGAAATTAAAAAAATTATTAGAAATTAGCGTTTTTACAACCCCCTTTTAAAACCAAGGCATCACTGTGATGCACTTGCATGTCGTAAACATAGTTGTGTGGGTTTTTTATTCAACCGTTTTAAAAAATGAAGGTATCACTGTGACAAAATTGCAGATCGTAAAATTGCTTGTGTTGATTTTTAAATCGACCCGCCCTAATATATATGTAGCAAGAATGCGTATTTATGTATTCACATATTTACGTATATATGTATATGGCAACATAGGTACTTTCGTACAAAGCTGTCGCAACAACTTTTTTTGTTCATTTGACTACTAAAACGGTCAATTACGAATCAACGTTTTGTGCGCTGTTGATTCAACATTTTGTTACGATGGATAAAACTGACAGACATTTCGGTTGAATTGACCCGTATTTCGGTTGATTTTACCAGTCTTTTTCTTTCAGTGTAGATGATGCTGATAGAATCATTAAATGCTTAGAAGGTAGGCACCTTAGGGGCTTGCAGCTACGCTGTTCATAGTTACCAGGGGATATATTCGGCTGCATTGCAACAGAGCATTCCCGACAACGCTCCGCCGCGGGAAGAAACAATGGCCTTACCACCGTAAGGAGCGCTGCTGTGGCGGATGGGTTATACCCCATATTTAATATTAGACCACTGACAACGCCTTGTTGGGAAGAAGGTCGTACGTACAAGATTGAGAACCTAGTCGTAAGCCAATGAAGACAATATCGTAATAAGCGATGCGAAGGTAATGTAGAGTGAACGAGCCCGTGATGGTACGGCAGGTTAATCCAAACGGAGAAGTAGTTTGGAGAAGGGTACGGAGCAGAGATAGTAAGACAGCAGATAGTCCAACGCTTGGGAGCAATGGTAGAATCAACCGACCTTGAGAGTAAGCGCTTGGAATGGGCCCGTGAGGCAGTAGAAGTAGGTCGAAGGCAGTTCAAAATGTTGGCTGCGCGAAACTTTCGGCACTGCAACCGGTGCGAGAATGGGAAGCTACAGACGGCAGAGTGAAGAAAATGTTCGGCTGAAAGCTGCAAGTCTGCTTTTAAGAGGCAATTCCCAGGGCGGCGAGCCAGACAAGCTGCACAGACAAAACAAGTGGTTCTAAATCTATAAGACAATTGGATCCAATAGCGATATAGCAACTTCTTACAAAAGCTGCTAGTTAGAGAGTGGACGTGAACAGTAGCAAATGATTTGCTGAGTGTTACAATGCAGTCAAGACGATAGCATGTGATCACAGCGTAAGCTTGCTGTGGTTAGAGGAAGTTGCGCGATACACGTGTGCACCGATGGCACCAAAGTAATGGAATCAGTAGAGTCCGCGGTGTACTGTACTGATCGGGAATTTTGGCAACAGCACAACATTGGAACGTTTATAAGAGTGTTAGCAATTCTTGAAAGAATCTGTATAGGACGAAGCAACCATCAATATTGGGTCCCACGACATATGAGAATATATCGGAAAAGGGTGCATACCTCGAAGCTTGTACCGTAGAATTCCCAATAAGGTTGGACGGTACCAAGGGACGGCGAGAGCCGCGCATGATCAACCAAGCGCGAGGCTTTAAAATGTCGAAGATCATGTACAGGCCTTACAACCTTAGACTAACAAAGTTATTATTAACATTACGAAAAGAAAATTACTGTATGCTCATGATACGTATTTTGATTGGACACTGTTTTCTGCCATCACATGCTTTCAAATTAGGCCCAGTTAGTGTTAAAAGACTTACGAAGTGCGTGTTCAAGGAGCACGTTTTGTGCTCGTGCCCTGCGCTCGCCAGGCTAAGTATCCGGTTATAAGGAGTGATACAGCTGTCGGATTTAGAAGGAGCAAGGGGTATAGGTCTGTATATTATTTGCCAAGAGTACGGAGTTGTCAAGGCTAAACTGACCTCAGATGAAATATTATTCAAAATAAATTTCCAAAAAATTAAGGTTTTCGAACCCACTGTAATGCATTCTGTAAAGAATTTTTTTCGTCTATGCATCAAAAGATTGCGGATTTTAATAAGACTTATCATTTTTGCTTATGCATATATACATCTCCAAGATATTTGCCATTGCATTGTCAAGATTTCAAGAAATTTATTTCTTTTCTGCAAAAATGGCGTTTATCCACAATGCATACATATGTACATATTGTCGAGATCCTTCCAACACTTTGTACTCATCTTTTCCCAACTAAACAATGAGTCAGTCACATCGGTAAATCTTGAAGCGCAAAAATATGCAATATCATACATACATACAACAACACACCTCTAACCCATCAACCAATCGACTTGACCATAAATCGTTAATCGTCTTCTTCATCGTCAATATAGTCTCAGAGTTAGTTAATTTAAAAGTTGTCAGACAACGCTGACATCTTGGACAATTGATTGACATTTTAAAACTTTAGCAGGCGGTACTAGTATGTCAGAGCCAGAAGAGCTTTGTCGTATGGACGTCATTGATGATGCAAGCAAACTGGAAGCTGGATTTGTGTTAATAGTTGTTGTTGTTAGTTATTGTTGCAGCTATTGTGTGAATCATAGTTGCATATGTGTGTGTGTGGCTACGAGGGAGGGTCGATAGATTTTTATAATTTAAAATAGTGTGGGGTAAAAAGGTTGTTGTATATGCTGAATCTGATTCTATATAAGTATTATGGATGCGACACCCACAGCCCACTTAACGCAAGGCAAAATTTCCTCTTTTCCAGGTTCAGACAAAAAACTCCAAGTTATTAGGTAAAAGAAACTGGAGAACAGGCGCTGGTATAAAAAAGGTGTGAGTACCAAGTTCTCGTGAATTTCGATGTGTAATTATTCAGGTGTACGTCTAGAAAAATGAACGCACAACTTGAAGTTAAACCACAACAGAGTCACCTCTAAAAGTAACGAATAATTTCGGGCTATTTGAGAGGAGCTGCGTCGGCTTCTTATCCGTAACAACCGATACTAACAAAGAATTATTTTATTATCGGATATTATCTCAAGCGAACTTATCATCGAACTACCGGTAAGCTATCGGCTGTTATCGCCGAGTCAGCGGTTTTATTTTTTTGGTTTCTTATCACCTGGTTATCGACGGTGAACTCGATTTTATATTAAAGTTTTATCGTTTTTTTATTAATAGCATGCCAATGAATCGTCGTAAACAAATCGATAATACGCTGATAACAAATTGGTAAAACTCTGATAACTTTTCGATAGCAAATCGATAACTTTTCTATAATAAATCGATACCAAATCGATAACTTTTCAATAAAAAATCGATAGCATGCCCATAACAAATAAGTTGTACACCGATAAAAAATGGGTAGCAAACCAATAAAAAATCGATAACTTTTTGCTATTAACTCGAAATTTTTTTTTAAACATATCGACAACTCTTCGATGGATATTTGATTGATTTTCTATAGTAAATCGATACATTTTCAATATACTTTCGTCTCAATGTTAAAAGCAATGCGATAACTTTTCGATAAGAAATCAATGGCTTTTTTAATAGCAAGTCATTAACTTTTCAATAAAAAATCGATAACGCACCGATAACAAATTAATAACTTTTTGGTATTAACTAGAAATTTGTTTGACAACTTTTCGAAAAGATTTTGATTGGTTTTCTATAGTACGAGTAAATCGATACATTTTCAATAACTTTTCGTTTCAGTTTCAAAAGCAAAGCGAAAACTTTTCGTTAAGAAATCAATAGCTTTTTTATAACAAATCGATAATCTTGCGATATCAAATCGATGACTTTTCAGTCAAAAATTGATAACACGCCCATAACAAATTGGTACCACCCATAACAAATTGATAACTTTTTAATACAAAAGTAACCTTTGGGCAACATATCGATAACTTTTCAATGAATAATCGATACACTTTATACAATAAGTCGGTCATTTTTAGATAGTAGAAAGATATAGTTTTAAAAACAAATCGATAACTTTCCGATAACATTCGATATCTTTTTGATATAGATTTTTCACTAATAAAATTGGGAAAAGCGTGACCCTAAAGAATGAATTAATTTGCTTTGATGTTAACTGTGTAGAACAACTGAATGAGTCCATAGTGTTGTAAATGTTTCGAGTCGGAGATGATTTGAAATGTGCGAAACTGTACTTTATTATCTGCTATGGTACTTCTCGTTGAATTACCCCGGAGCCCTAGCCTGGAGCATCGCATAATGCATAAAAAGTGATTAAATGCTGAGAAACAAAATACCTTAAAAATTGCTAACTTTTTTATAAATGAGGACCAATATTTCCCAGAATCCTTATCTTTAGCACTTGCCACACATTGAAGTTTCCTGATAAAACCTCAGATTACGAATTTATCAGTCAATCCTCTTTATACTCATATACTCATAACATAAACGCTGCATCTAAACAAAGAATTAAAGTAAGAAGACGAATAAATAATAGAAGAAAATCAGCAAAAGCACTTATCAAGCAAAAAAAAGGCTTGTAAACAAGACAAGAAAAGGCGGCGACGTACGGAACATGATTTCTGCAGACTCCATTCAAGTCAAGCGACATGATGTGAATCCAGTTTACTACCCATAGATACATACATACAAACATAAACTTGACATCAGTTCATGCACAGTTCACACAATTCCGATGTGTTCATTTTCCGTTGTTTAAGCGTCCAACCCACTTTACCAGTTGGCTATTAAGCCTAGCATTATGGTCGTAGAGATGTGCCTTGCAATTTATGGTTTCTTGTAATTGGCTGGTGTTTTGTTTTTTATGATTATTTATATTCGTTTCTTATACTTACTACTTGGATGTATTAGCCCGGGAATAGTAAACCCTCTATATGATATATATGTATATTGAATGGGAAGCCCTCTGCAGTTATCTTGGCCGTCTAGGAGGTTTTGCCATTGAGCAACAGCTCGCGGCAGCTATCTTTTAAAAGGTAGCACCAAAAGTTGTTCAAGTCTTCGACCAGCTGTACCTCCAAACTCAGAAGATAGATATTACATACGCATGAGTTACTTGAGGTGATGCGCTTTTTTCCATTTTCGATGTGTAAACATCTTTGCTCAGGGTATGTGGTAATCCCGAATGTAAGCGTAAGTTAAGAAAGCGTTGGCATACTCTTTCAGGCTAAGAAAGTATTTTTTATCGGGACCCGCCTATGGAAGCAGAGCAAGAGGGCAGCCCCCTACTCCGCTGGAAAGACCAGGTGGAAAACGATTTAAACTCCCTTGGTGTGACCAATTGGCGTCTTATTGGACGGCCATAACCGTTTAAACGGTTAAGCGCCAATTAAG
This sequence comes from Eurosta solidaginis, assembly GCA_029619165.1. Classification (NCBI taxonomy): domain Eukaryota; kingdom Metazoa; phylum Arthropoda; class Insecta; order Diptera; family Tephritidae; genus Eurosta; species Eurosta solidaginis. The sequence goes on along the minus strand of JARSSU010012597.1, from coordinate 31,733 downwards.
TAAATAAGTAAGTTATCTATAAGTTATCGAACAACTATCGATTTCCTACCGCCTTTGTATCAAAAGGTTAATAAATTGTTATCGAAAAGCTATCGTGTGATAATCGGTATATTTTCGGTATTTTATCAAACCGTTCGAGAAGCTAAGACGATTCGTAGCGCCCTTCTACGTTGGACCGAGCTGCTCGGTATTTTCGGTTTTAGTGTACTGTACAAAAGTAATAATCCGAGGCGAATGCGAGCAGCTTTCTTATACGTGGCTATGACTCGACTATGTCTGATATTAATCGACTTAGGTATCCTACGGTCTGCGCAGTTTTCTCCCAGGCTCCGTGAAAGTGCTTTGATGAATAGCCTATGTCTACCTCACCCCGAGGTATTTTATGGAGCTGGATTATGTTGGAAATTCGTCTACTCGTGAGGAATGGAAATGCCCCGCCTGTTGTCCTCGCCTTTCTGTGACTTTGATGAGTTGGGTATTTCCAGCGATTTTTAGGTAGTCTTTCCAGGAGATTAATCAGCACTGCTTGGTTGGTCACCGTTTCGGATTTTTCTTACAGCATTTGTAACTCAGATGTGTCGTCTTTTATGGAGTGGTCTTTGCGGAAGCTATGCTGCCGATGGTATCAGCGGTTGTTTAAGGCGGCTTTCCATCATTTTTCCATCATGACGACGGGCTATCCGGGTTCCTTTGCCTTTCGGGACGAAGTCAGCTATCTTTCACCTTGTTGAAAAGATCCTGGCTTGCAGTTATTTGTTGTACATATTCAGCAAGAGCTCGGGGCGGCTATAAGCTAGTGCGTGTCCGGCTCAGGCAGCGCATAGTCGCTTCTACCTTAGCACTCGCTGCCTCGGCACTGTCTTTTATCTGTCTGGCTTGTGATACAGTGGTGAACTTCAGTGCATAAACCTTGGAGGCGTCGTATCTTGTCTTTCAGAATGGCCAAACCCCGCCGGGTAGTCACTTCTAGCACAAACTTCCCTCTGGAGCTAGTCTGGGACATGCCCCATTCGACAGCTCTCGCATTGAAATCTCCAGCGACGACCAGGTTACCAGTTTGATAACGTAGGTCGTCTCAAGTAGTTCTAGCTTATTTTTTAAACCCTTGAATCGGAATATTCGAGGACAGACAGACAATCACTAGGTGTGGTGTGCGCCATAGCTACCCGTGCGTAGCCGTTTACGGCAGCCTGGCTTCTTGCGTGGCTGTCAGCGTCCACGATCCAGATAGCGCCGCGCTTGCTATGTCTGCGTGCCAGTCACTTCTGACCCATATAATAACTGATACCATTTACACACAACGAGTGAAATAAGTAATTGAGAAATGTCACCACAGGTAAATTGATTTTTAATAGCTAATTGAAAAATGTTTCAAATATCTTAACGAAAATATTTTAACTTTATTTGCAAACAATAATTACTTGACAGATTTCATAACTACAAATGAGCAAAAGAGCAGCAACTAATTGTGAGTAAGTGAGAGCTCTCCTACTTTTGCAAAACCTGAATTGACCTCGTAGTGATGTCAACATTGGGAGGAAACTTCAGTCCCGAAAGTGTCTGAGTCCCGGAATAAATTCACAAACAATTTGAGTACACACATTTGTAAAAATCGCACTTTAGCGCCACCCTTTCATTTTTTGTTGTTGTTGTAACTGCAAAAAATACTCTCTGATGGCCTAGGTTGTATTTCGGTATTTTGGGCGGTCCTTTGCCGTTCTGAGTCGATTGCACTCCGGTACTAGCATCTTTTGGTTCTTGGCACGATTTTCTACACTCCTCACATATTCTGTTGGATTTTAGACGTCTCTTATGGCAGGCATTCCTAACTCGGAAATATTTGGAGAAACTGCTAGGAATATTTTGTTTCTCTTTCATTTACTTTTTTTGTTCTTTTAAGATCCCCTTGAGCTTTGTATGCAAGGCAACAAAATATCAATCGAACTAACTTGACAAGGCTCGTCTTTATGGTAATTAGAATTAAATAATGCGCGGGATTAACGTAACTAAGTGTTTTTTGTATAATCGCTTATAGCCAAGTCATTTGAAAAATATAAAATTAATTAATTTTGTTTATAAATACTAATAGCCAAATAAAATTGGAACATTATTCCGACATGTACATATCTACATGTATAGGGGCCATTTCTTGCTAACTCATCTTTTCTGGAGAACTGCATAAATGTATTAAAACAAATAGGTCCCCTAAGTCGCATTTCAATGAATGAAGAGTAAACAATTTTTTCAGGGATTGCTTCGCTAAATTCACGTCTCGACGAAGCACCCAAGACATACACTAATGTAAAACTGACAAAATTTTCTTTTCGCAACTAATTCGCTACTAATACAACAAAATATCAGTTGAGTCACATATCGATCAGTGTAGTATAAGTCAGTTTTTACGAGAATGCTCCGCTGAAGCAATTAGAAAAGCGCGGCAAATTTTTTCACTCTGCAACTAATTAGCGCATTATTTGCGGTAAAATACGGACCTATAAATTTTTTGATCTGCCTAAGATACTACGCTAGCTTCACGTTCATGAACTAAAGCTCATAATTTCCTTTAATCAAGAGCAACGCATTTTGATTCAAGTGGAAAACCTATGTCACAATGCAGTTATTGAACATTTTTTGCTTTCAGTCAATGCGTTTTTATACCTTTCATGAAAATGAAATGGTATACTAATTTCGTCACGAAACCCAAAATTGTAAGTCCTTTAAGGAAAATAGATAGACCCACCATTAAGTATACCGAAATAATCAGGATGAAGAGCTGAGTTGATTTAGCCATGTCCGTCTGTCCGTCTGTCCGTGTATCCGTCTGTCTGTTTGTATGCAAACTAGTCCCTCAATTTTTGAGATATCTTGATAAAATTTAGTGAGCAGGTGTATTTGGGTGTCCGATTAGACATTTGTCGGAACCGGCCGGATCGGACCACTATAGCATATATCCTCCATACAACCGATTTTCAGAAAAAAGAGGATTTTTGTAATATCTTCCCAATTTAACAGATTGAAGTTTCAAACTTCACCATATACTTTCGTATATTGACACATATTGTTGTGTAAAAAATTGATGAGATCGGTCGTATATATAGTATATATCCCCCACAACCGATTGTTCAGATAAGAAACTTTTCGTAATTACTGCTCTATTTTAAGAGCTAGAGGCTTCAAGTTTCAACGAATGCTTACGTATATAGCATATATTGTTGTCTGAAAAAATTATATAGATCGGTGGTAATATAGTATATATATGGTGGGATAATATAATATATATATATATATTTCGACCAATTTCGACCCGACCACTTTAGAATGGGCTGTAAGTTTTTCTTCTTTTTCAGCTTACGAAAGCGTTTTTCAAATTTTTTCATCCAACTAAAAAAAGTTATGAATTTTAAAAAAAGCGTTTTTGTTTCAAAAGCTATAACTTTTTCAAAAATTACGTTTGGGATCTTTTTTTAAATTTCGTTTTAAGTACTTTCGAAAAAATTCAACAAAAAATTTTAGTTTTGTTTTTTTTTGTAATTTTTCAGTTTTCGAATTTCAGCTTTTTTTTGTCTCATACACAAACAAACCTCAACTCTGCAATCCTCCACACTAATCCCGGAGTGGGCCGGACTATTTTTAATGAAAAAAAAACTTTAACATGATTTTTTCCGAAAAGTACATTAACATATTTTGTACAGATGATCCCAAACTGTAATTTTGAAAATTATAGATTTGAAAACACACAGTTTTTCAAAAGTAAACTTTTTCGATTGAAACTCGGGGCGATGAACTGAGTTGATATAGCCATGTCCGTCTGTCCGTCCGTCCATCTATCCGTCTGTCTGTTTGAACGCAAACTAGTCCCTCAAATTTTGAAATATCTCAATGAAATTGGCACAAGGATGTATTTTTGTATTATATTAGACATTTGTCAGATCCGGTAGGATCGGACCACTGTAACATATATCTCCCATACAATCGATCGTTCAGATAAGACGATTTTGTCATTCCTGCCGCAATTAGAAAGTATAAACGTGAAACTCGGTGATATATATTCTAATATATCATAGAAGATATCTTGGAAAATCACTTTGATCGGAGCTATATATAGTATATATCCATACAACCGATCGTTCAGATAGACAGATTTTGGCATTTCTCCCTTAATTTCCAATACAAAACGTTTAAACCTGGTGATATTTATTCTAATATATCATGGTAGATTTCATGAAACATTAGTTCGATCGGAGCTATATATATAATATATATCCATACAACCGATCGTTCAGATAAGGGGGTTTTTTGCCATTTTTTATTTTATATTTATCTTAAAAATCGTTTAGGTATGTACACTGTGCCTATATGTTTCTATCGGCACAGCCGAAGACAGTCCCGTCCTTACTTGTTTCCATTTATTGTTTGCAAAAAAAAAGAACCGAACGTTTTTTGATTCCCCGTCGCACACTCACGTGCTTTCCGACTATACAACAATACAAAACCAGAAAACAATTGTATAGTATATTAATTTCTGCTTGTATTAACCGCCATTCATTGCACATTTTGCCCACCACACTCTGCACTCTGCACCACACAACAAAGAGCTCGCACCTGCACTGTCGGCGGCCACTCTCGTTGCACTTTGCAATGCCATAAAATGTTAATTTTGAATGATAATGATGAAATGACATTTAGAATTTTGTGTAGGCGGCCAGTTATTATTATTTATTGGATTCAACGAAATCTATGCCACCATTAGCCAGTTAGTTAGCTGCACAAATGAGCTGCAGTTAAATGTCAAGTGCCTAAATTATTGGTTTTATGGCGTATTCACTTGTGTGCTAAAGCGTTCTTAAATTTATGAAATGTCGGCATATTAGCGAGAAAATTTAAGCAATCATGCTAGTGAATTTAGTGATTTGAAATAGTTTTGAGTTTGCATAGAGGTGCTGGTTGTAATTCTTCATAGAGTGCCCGACTATGGGGCTGAGTGGTTTAGTGATCTGCATCTACGCTGTCTCGCCTCCTAGGAGGGTGGCGGGATGCTGGTGACAGATAAATGCCAATCCTTTAATCCAGGGTGCTATGCGAACCGTGCCTCTTGGACGACTTGTAGCCAGGGGGTATTTTCTGCTAATTTGAACGCACCTTCCCGATATCAGATCGCCTCGTGTAATAATGATGGCCCTACCATAGGAAGGGTTTAAGAACGGTTTTTTATCCCCGTATTTAACACTAGACCGCTGAGCCCGTCGCAGGTGGTCATACGACAAAGATGAGCTCAAATCTTCAAGAATAAGGAAGGTTGATATAGAAAAAGCGATGGCGGCGCACTTCAGGGAAGAGGAAACACTATGATTCGGATGCAGATAGCGATAATAGTGTGCAGTCAGCGCGCTCGGTAAAGAAGCGGTCTGCCAACCCGGACAAATAACTAACGCTAGGACGGGATGGTTTAGGGGAACCCTTTCATTATACCGCGCAGTATTAGAAATCATGCAGCGCTTGGGTGCAATAGCCGGGTCCAACGACCGCGAAAGCGAGCGTTAGACAGTGGAAGAATGTCGAAGACATTTCAGTGACAAAGACTTTGTTTAGAGTAATCCTCAATTTTGCAAACGCAGTGAGGAGGAAGAAGCCCGGAGAGGTAAGAGGCAGTGGTCGATTAAACCCAACAAGCCTGCCTTTAGAGGCTGCAGAGAAAAGGGCAAACGAGACACCTCTGTATCTGCAAAACAGAGCGAGGAGGAAAGTCTAAGTACTGAAAAGCCATGTACCTCAAAAGCTGTCACAAGCTGTTTAACAAGCTAAAAGGAGGCAACGATCAGACTCCAGCTTACTCGGTGATACTAAGGGAGCTAGGGCTGGCGCTGCGGGTTTCACCGAGAAGAAGATAAACGAAGTTGTGAAGCAGTCCGGGACTGTGACCCTAATACATTGGAGCAACCCCAATGCGCAGATGTCTACTGAAAGATGGAGATTCGTAGAAGCGGAGTTGATTAATATTATGATCAAAATTATGCATAGTGAACCAAATGAAGCGCTTACCGCCTTCGAAACAGCTGAATGGTACAATGGGGTAAACTGTACCAAGAATGCAACTTTAGAATGGCTGCATAGGGTCGCTCCAGACCTTCAAAGACAAGAAGGCACAATGTTGAAGGTTGTGTATAGAGCACTGATCCCACCATACCAAAGGACAAGGTTTGTATACCACATGTGGTGAAGTCGGAGGATACGCCAAACATGTTGTAGCATCAAAATCTGAACAAACCAACTCGGGATGGGAAGGAGATTCATGTATCTCGACCAACGGTGGACGGCAGAACTACATCATCCAAATTAATAAGGACTCCGAGGATGTGTTGCACTCACAACTAGGGAGAGTGTCTTGAGGCACTGGCAGTATTCTTATGCGCTTTAGAAAAAGCAGTCCTGTCCTAAGGATAATAAACCCAATACGCTAAAAGTGGGGAAGTAGAAAGAGGACTTCGAGAGCCTGAAAGTAGCTTCAAATGGCGCGATATGGCGCAGCGATGGAGGTGTCGTACGAGGACAATCAGAGAATTGGTGCTGTAGTCTTAAAAATAAGCCCAATATGCTAAAACCAGAGCAAGTAGAAAGGGACTTCAATAACTTGGAAGTAGCGTTAAATGATGAGGGTATAGCCGTAGCGCCGGCGGTGCTGATAGTGGAGAAATAGCTCAACGATGCTGCTTAAAATAAACATTAGATGCTACGAGTAGAGGAAACGGAAGGTTCGACCGCGAAATCCATTGCGTGAGCTCATTGGCGTAGAATTTGAAGAGAGACAAACAGCCAAAAGCTCAGATAACAAATCGATAACTTTGCCATAAGATATCGATTATTTTCGATAACAAATCGATAACTTTTTTATAAATTTTCGATAACGTATCGATAAGTTTTTAATAAATTTTCAGTAACAATTCGATAACTCTTTGATAAAATATATAACGATTTTCGATAACACACCGATTGCAAATGGGTACTTGGGTTCGATAACAAATCTATAAATTCTCGATATCAACACGACAACTTTTTGAAAGAAATTCGATAACTTGCCGACAAGTCGTCACTAATGAAATTCCAACAAGGCAGACTTTACTTAAGTTTCATACCTCAGTAAATATTTAATATAAGTGGCATGATAAATGGACAGAAATCAATGTCACCATTAGCGAGGTTGTCAACAAAAGTCAGATTCAGACTCGCAAATGAAATAAATTAACCTAAAATTGATGCAAATCTGGACCACAATGAAATATGAATTTACCTTTCTACGAACATATTTACATATTAAATAGTTTACCCGGATGCATCTCATAATCCCGAAAATGTATAATCCCGACAAGACACAATCCAATTTACATGTTGTCGGGATTTACGTCAGGATTTAAGGTCGGGATTTGGTACTAGAAGTTAGAACGGATACAGCTGTCAGATCTAGAAGCAGCAAGTGACATTGGTATCAGAAAGCTTCTAGTATTTGAAAGAGGACGGAGTTATTTTATAACAGGTCCTGTTTTCTGATAGGGTTTTTTTAGTTTAGTCGTTTAACAAACTTCTGATTACACTACGGACTCGTTCAGTCTATGTGAGGTCCGCATGGACGGCCAGTTCAAGCTAACCTAACCTTGGTAGTGTCGGATTATTAATGGTCTGGATTTAGTCCTGCCGAAATTTGGTAGTTTCGGTGTTATGAACTGTCGGGATTTGGTCGTGTCGGGACTATGAATTGTTGGGGTTTAGTCGTGTCAGGATTATGAACTGTCCCTATTCGGTCGTGTGGGGATTATGTGTTTCGGGGCTAAGTATTTCGGAATTTCGTTAGTCGGGATTGTGTTAAACACTCAGTTTTGTATGTGGGTTTGCACAAATGTAAGTAACTTCCATCAGCTTTCTAATCAATAAAATTAGTAAAAAGTTCAAGAGCTCAAGGCTCAAGGTCATTGCTGGCGAGATATGTAAGAACAAAGTTAAGCTAGGCTAAAAATAATGAAATTTATTTATGAAAGTTCAAATTTCTTCAAAATCAAATTAGAGATACATATTCATAAGCTATGTATGTCATCCTCCTTTCCTCACATATGGAAATTCCAATTTTTCTCTTATCACCCTGAAAGCAATTACTACCATTTCGGCTGTCAATGACTTATGGAAATATTTAGTTGGTTCTGTACTAAAGTCTTTTATTTTAATAGACCTCAAATGATAGAAAAATATTCGTGCCGTAAACTTATGAGGTTGTCATTTAACTACTTCGACCTTAATAATTGCTGTGAATGAAATTTTCTTAACAAGATTTAAATTATGGTTCTGTATGATTGTACAATTGCGATTGGAAAAATTGCAGCAGCATCATTGCTGAATTATGTATAGATTTCAAGAATGCTAAAGAGCTTAAAAAGGTTAAAGGACTATTTTGAGGGAATCAATAAGTTTTCAAAAGAATATGCATACGAAACATTAAGGTTAGAGGGAAGAGAAAAATACCAAGCGGCAATAAAAGGACCGAATATATATGAAACGACTCTCGAACGCCATCACCATTAAAGTCAGGACTCCTTGATAGGCATCGACATATAAACTCTCCAATTATCAGAATACTGTGATGAAAAACTAGTCCGCAGCGAAATAATGCAGCTCAATGTGCATGATCCAAAGGCAAATCAACCGGTCTTCACGAGTTCTTAATAAGTTTTATAAAGCAACTAGCCCATATTCGCGGCCTATACGAAGAAAATACAACAAAAACTATTACATTATAACCCCGATATGATCCTGAAAATAGTTCCGATACAGTGTAGCTAAAAGTTAAGAAATAGTTCCGAGAAGATCCTGAAATTAAAAGCACACAATCGCGAAATAGGCCGGAGTTACTTAAACCTGCAAAGTTAATAGACCAGGAAAATAAGGCTCAAAATTCCCCTGAAATACTTTTTTTGACGAAACAATTCAATATGGTCTCGAAATGCTACGCCGATTCTTCAAAAGTCTATCTACTATGTATATATATAAAAATCAAATTCTGTGTGTGTGTGTGTTCCCTATGGAAACGTATTTCCCACACTTCAATCATCACCAAATTTTGGCTATAGGTTCCTTCGATCAAGACGAAGGTTTTTCATATTTCAGAACTAAGAATTTTAAATAAATTTTTTTTTCAATTTCACGTGCGCCACTGGGTGGTGCGACAAATTTTGTATGTCAGCAAAAGTTACTCATACGCCATGTACGTACTTAAGTGCAGAACTTTTGTTTGGTCATAGCATTGAATTCACAAAAAGTTAAAGCGATTGCATTGAGTGATTTAAAAGTTTTTATTAAATTTAAGCATTCCATTGTAAAAATAGCTGTCTATATGAGATGATAGACAAAAATTGTGCAGCTAAAATATTTTGATTAAGTTATGAGATTTTGAGTATGAATTGTGTGTGACAAAATAAAATTTGAAAAATAAAGCAAAGAATGATAAATTAGAGGAATGAGGGATCTAAGAAAAAAGAAGGAGAGAGGTAGAGGGTGTAAAAAAAGAAGAGGGAGAGATAAGGAAATTATAAAGGGTAAGAATGAGAAAAATTGGGAGATACATTTTGAAGAAGATCAATAAAATCTTATATACTGATTGCTTGACTTTGAGTAACGGGAAGGAATGCGTTAAAATACACCTTCTTATTTAGATTAGTATCTGCCCAACCCGAGCAACGCCGGATACCCTGCTAGTATCCTATAAAATACTTCAGACATTATTCTCAAAAAGCCTCAAAATGACTTCGAAGACATTCCCGAAACATTATGAAATAGTCTCGAACTCGAAAATAGCTTCGAAACTATATGGCGATAACCTCGAAATAATCACTAAATGATTTCGTTGATATTGGTATGAAAAAAAACAACGAAACTAATCCGAAGCAGTACCAAGAAAGTCTCAATAAAATACCTAAACGATCAGGCAGTAGTCCTCAAAAATTTTGAAGTTACCTCAGAAGGTTCTTAAAACTATCCCATAATGGTCCCTAAATAGTTCTCGAGGTAATCTAGAAATAGTTCTGAAAAGATTCCGAACATAATCCCGAACGGTCTCGAAATAATCCTTCATTAAAAAAGAAGTTTGACCGAAAAGATTCCAAACATAGTCACTCAATGTCCCAAACAGTCCCAACTTCATACACAAAATTATCTGGAAGTGGTACCAAAATTACCCCGAAAGAGTCCCGATGTAATTCCAAAAAAGAGAAAATAAAAGGAGAATTTGCTCAGGCCGGACCATATATTAGGTAACAAAAAGGCCGATGAGTTGGCAAATGAGATTGCGCACTCGATGAAATCGAAAGCAGACAAGAGGAGTTGCATATGATTCATGAATCAGGAAAGGCATGGACAGAAGCGCGGAGCTGTAAATGTAGGTCCTAGAAAACTTCTAGTATTTGCCAAGAGGAGGGAGTTATTCTGTAATATTAGTCCTGGTACCTAGGCTCCAAGCTGAATGCAATTCGCATCAGTTAAGATTTTTAATTTAAAGTGTGCCTGCTATTATTTTCACCCTAACTATAGATAGGCAAACATGTATGAGCATATGAGCACACATCTGAACGACTGGGACATGTAAAAGGACAGCTTGACTGACACTGGAATAAAGAACATGGGAGGCAAATACATTTGTTCTTACAAAAATTGTGCTTTAAGGCGACTTCTCATATTGTCTTGTTGGGAGTGCGACTTGAGTTTGAGGGAAAAAGTGATCGAGATGGGCTTAGAATTCTAATTTCATGTGATGTGTCGAATAAAATAAATTTACTATCTTAAAAGGCAGGAAAACACAAATTTTCACTACTAAAAATAAAATAAGAAAATTTTCAAAATAAAAGGTGGGGACAAGCTGTACAGTACAGCAGCAATAGCTAGTCAAGAATTTTCGGACATTTTAGATGGACAGCCAGTGCAGACGCACTCAATATACATTCACACAACAATAGTTTGCTCCCATAACTCACACCGCATTTTTGCATGTGTCAATTAAATGAATTTTCTCTAAAACAAAATGCAGTTCAAAATGTGAAAATAATAATATACTAAATTTCCTTGAACAAATAACCAAAAAACTAAAACTTAAAAGAGTAGGAAAGCAATAATGCCTTGGACATAAGCTTAGAGATGTTAAAGAAAACATAAGGGCGTATTGAAGCTGTTAGAATAGTTGTTGCTTTGGCAAAGGCTGCTGACTGATGAATGTGACGTGACTAACGAGCAAGTTGGGGGGAGGAGTTGGTTTGAGATGAGTAAAGTAGAGTGAACATATCGAGACGAACAATTAATGCAGTAAAAGAAGACTGTGTCGCATATAAATACAGAGCCGGCAAAAAGTAACAAGATGACTGAATACTCCTTAAGATAAAATATTTCGATGTACGGTCCTTATTTTATTATATGTGTTTTGTATATCTTCTTTAATTGATTATGGCTACAGAGATGCGCCCAACGTTGGTAGCATGCGCTCAGTTTTCGCGGACTGTTGACTGATGAACGTGACCAAGGAGCAAGTTTCATTTGACTTGAAAAAGTTTCATTAAACTTAAAAAAGGTTTATTTGATTCGAAAAATTTTCATTCGATTTGATACAAGTTTCGTTTGGTTTAAAAAAAGTTTCGTTTGAAATTAAAAAAGTTTGATTTCTTTTGAAAAAGTTTCATTCTTTCTTTGAAAATCTTCATTTCATTAGAAAAAAGTTGCATTTGATTTGAAAAAAGTTTCATTTGTTTTGAAAAAAGTTTCAATTGATTTGAATAAAGTTTCATAGTGACTTGAAAGAAGTTTCACTTGATTTGAAATAAGTTTCGTGTGATTTGAAAAAAGTTTCATTTGATTGAAAAAGTTTCATTTAATTTGAAAGAAGTTTCATGTGATTTGAAAAAAAGTTGCATTTGAATTGAAAAAAAGTTCATTTCAGATGAAAATAGTTTCATTTGATTTGAAAAAAATTCATTTGTAAAGAAAAAAGTTTAATTTGAAATGAAAAAACTTTCAGTCGATTTGAAAGACATTTCATTTGACTTGAAAAAAAATTTTTATTTTACTTTAAAAAAGTTTCATTTGACTTAAAAAAAATCCATGTTTATTTGAAAAAAGTTTCATTTGACTTGAAAAAAGCTGTAATTGAATTCAAAAAAGTTGATTTATCTCAAAACCAGTTTCATGTAACCTGAAAATGTTATATTTCGGGTAAGCATGTGTCGTATAATGCGTGTTAAGATAAGACTGATATGATCGTACGTCATCAAGCAGGGTGGGTTTTTTGTCCATAAGCCGTTTTTTTTTGTTTTTTTTTAGTTTCGTGGACGGAGGAAATGCTTTATGGACCGAACGGTATATTTAAGCCTCAATTCGAGACTCTCCGAGTTTAGAAAGGACGTCAGACCCCGATAAATGAGGATGCGAACTATGTGAGCTCCATGGCTACTCTCACGCTAATGGGCTAGAATACACTTCTCGTTAGCTCAGAAGTGTATGACCCTACATATGTGCTGACCCTATTCCATCTTTCGCTTCGGCAGGTCATATTATTGATGATGACGCTACCCGGGGATAGGTCGGCAAGTATCTCTTATACACTCCTTCGCTATTCGGAAAAGTGCTCGCATTCGATGAAGGTGTAGCGTACGTCATCTAATTTTACAAAGTACAAGAAGGTCGGTGTTTCAACCTTGCCCAAACATGCCAGGTTAAAGTCGACTTGGATCGTTGCAATCACGGGTTAATTTTAGGAATAGTTCACCGGTCCAGATTCTTGCGGTGATGTTGCTCCACAGTTTCTGCCAGCGTCGAGTCAGTTTTTGTCCCGCCTATATGGCAGCTCTATTCGCTTCTGCTTAGTTACTAGCAAATCTTTCAGCTACAAAGAATCGTATGAGATCCTTATCAGAGCGGCATGATAGAAAAATATGCTTCCGCTATTCAAAGAAAAGATGTAAGTGCAGCTTTTGAAGTCATGATTTCCTTACCTTGTGCCAATTGTACCAAAATATGGCCATTCAAGTTAATACTCAGATCTAATACAATGCGAATGACAACCATGTATCCCAGGGAATCTTTTCAAGCTGTAACTTGGTTCAAGAAATGACTGTATCTCTGGTCGCGTTAAAGCTACTAAGCACCTTTCCACTGTAAGAGCTTATGTACATGAGCTCCATGGAATTTTCCTGACCTATTCCATTTAAGATGCTAAGCATGATTTGAGGGGTTTCATAAAGCCGCCAGAGTGTTCAAGAGAGGCATTCCCTCCATTAAGAGCCGTAGCTCTAAAGCTGTAGTCCCTGGTACGTTTGCTGAACGCGCCATGAAAAGGCCGTTACGGACGTGACTACCGAAAGGGCTACGCATATTTAGCGATCCCTGCTTTTTTTTTATGCGGGAGATGTATGCAAAAAGAAATTAACAGCTCAGCTCAAACAAATTCCGACCAGACAACACAAACACAGATAAATATTTGTACGAACAAAATTGCTTCACCAAAAATAATCTGAAGAGTTGCAATGACCGACTGCGGGATATCAAGACAGTCGACAAGATGAAACAAGGTAAGACAGCATAAGCAAGAAGATCGATTTAGATGAACTTGGTAACTGTCGAAGCAAAGTGAACTGAACCAAGCTGAGTTGAGGCAAAGCAGTGTTCACGTAGTGAGATTTCGTCGCAGTGATGTCTCTTGGTTACACATGTCCAAGTCTTTAAAGGAATAGCAATAAGAGAAGAAGAAAAGGCGAAGAAACAACTATTAGATGACCCACGAACTGACCAACTAGCCAGTATGACAGTAAATCTATCGCATAAGCTTGACGGGAAGAAGGTGGTGATGGTGGTGACGGTAGTGCAGTCATAGTCCAACTTGTCAACGTCAAGTTGGTAAAAATAAAGTGAAGTGAGTACTTTTGGTACACAGGAAAGGAGGATTTGTGTGTGTATATGTGTGTGTAAGCGTTAGTTTTAGTAGTAAATAGAACATGCATGCGATGTTTTTAAATTAACTATTGTAAAATACGAGTAAATGTCGAAATGTCGTGCTGTTGTGCTGTTGCTGTCGAACGCCATTCTAGTTCTTGTTGTTGTGTTTTACAGTTTTCAACCTCTGCTCATCACTCACACAACCGGACAACTCGACTCGGTTATTTGCCATCATTTTGAAAATTGACTTCCGCTTGTTACGGCTGCCAAATGCACGAAAGAAGAAAATATGTAAGAAGAAGAAGAAGTAGAAGAACAGGATGATGAGGAAAAAACATAAAACAAAAACATAAAACATAAAAATAAACTATGCATTTCGACAGCAAGACAAGATTTGACCGGAACACATATACCAAGTAAATCTTCTGCAGCTTTCTATGTTACTATGACCTTATGGCAATTGATGAATTTTAGTGGTGGAATGATGATGAGGCAGGAGTCTGCACTAGCAATGAACTGTGATGAAATAACATGTTCTTTTTTCGGGGTATATATTTGAAAGGAGCATAAGGATTAGATAGAACTAAATAAAAAACGGGAATTCCTCTTGTTGGTTTGTTCTGATGGCCGTGTGTAAACCCAGGCCGATCAACTACAAACACCTGACTGTTCTGGTAATGAAGAAAGCCGCCTAATTCATCCTGATCTAGTACCTACTCTTGAGACACATATTGTAGTGATGTAGCGATTAAGATGAGCAAATAGATTTTTGCCTTTGCCTGTCTTTTATCACGGGGAAAGCAAATGTACTGTCTGACTCCAAGCATTTTAAATCCTCACAATGTGGCAGGGGGCTTAGAATATACACATGGCAGGTATGCCTGTCATAAGAGGCGACTAAAATACCCAAATGATTTAAGGGGTTGTGTAGCTCTGTGTAGCCCTTTGAGGGGGTGAATCCTGCTTCTTTGAGGGCGAGGCTCTGGCGACCCAAAGTTTCATCAACATGGATAATACTCCTTTATACCTTCGTGGAGTGTCATTATCGCTACAGCCGCAAACAAGCATTTTAAATGCCATGGTTTTTTCCATAAGTTCAAGTTGCTGGGCAGTGGATTCTAAGGAAAGGAAAAGAAACCAAAGGAAAGTAAAAAAATTAATGGAAAGGGAAGGAAAGGAAAGGAAAGGAAAGTAAAGAAGGGAAGTGAAATGAAAGTAAGGGAAGGGAAAGAAGGAAACAGAAAAGAAATGTTTCTTATCGACGATTTGTTGTCGAAGTGCTGCTAATTTGCTAATGGTAACACAGGTCCTCGATGATTTATCGATTTTTTGAAGAAAAATTTATCGATTTCATATCGAAAAAATACGATATCTAGTAAAAATGCATCATGTTTATCAAAAAGCTATCGATTTTTTATCGAAAAGGTATCGATTTGTTTTCAGAGTGTTACCAACTTGTTATCGGCATGGTATGATATGTAATTAAAAAGTTATCGATTTGCTTGTGCTTCTAATTTGGTAATGGTAACAAAGGTCATCAATTATTTATCAATTTTTTGAGGGAAAATTTATCGATTTCATATCGAAAAAATATCAATTATGTATTAAAATACATCGATATGTTATAAAAAAGTTATCGATTTGTTTTCGGAGTGTTACCAACTTGTTAACGGCATGGTATCTATATGTAATTAAAAAGTAATCAATTTGCTTTCGAAAGTTGTTGATTTGTTATCAAAAAGTTATCGAAAAGTTATCGATTTGATATCAAAAGGTTATTGGTTTGCTACCGAAAATTAATTGGATTGTTATCCAAAAAAATTTCGATCTGTTATCGAAAAGTTATTGGCTTCTTATCAACATGCTATCGATTTGTTTATGATGACGGGACCTATACCGATTAAACTGCTATATAAAGTCGATGACACATCTGTAGTCCGTCGATAACAAGCCGATAACAAACAAATAAAAAGCCTATAAAAGTTGATGTCTCGGCGAAAGTTTTCGCTATCGATAATAGGCCGGTAGAAATACCTGTCCAACAGGCGCACAAAGAGAATCTCCGCGACAGTATCAGTTGGAGCACGAAGGGGATCTTCCAGACAGTACAAAAACTATTTATATGTCCAATAATATTTGAAAGGGTATAAAGAGAACGTGTCGAAAAGCACCAGGAAGGGTATAAAGGAGAGTAGAAAAATGATGTGTCCGACAGTATGCGAAGAAGTATAAAGGGGACCCATCGACACTACCCATTCAGGCATGAACAGGAAGAATTGGTCTCTGCATAGGATATGCTCAAACAAAAAGGGACCACTTCAACTCATATAAAGAGATGAGAACTGGCTTGTTTTGCAGGGTTAGCTTAAAGACGACGAAGCTATCGGCAATAAATATTAAAGACAAGTATGTCCAAAAAAGATCAACTAGTTGCTGGTGATAGTCGGCAGAGAAATATAGAATTTGGAGATAGTAGGCTACCGTCACGATGAATAATTGGTCAAAATAGGTAGCTAAATACACACCACTTACCAACTGTATGGTGACCCGTATGCCATAACCCAAGCCTTGACTCTCTCCCATTCAATCCAAGCACAAGAGGCTCAACTTATACAGAAATGGCTGTGAACTTCTTGAGAATTACAGCGCTATAAACTATTCAATGAAACACCATCACACAGCTGCTTACTACCACTGCCGACTGAAATTGCGACTAGCATGGACGCCAATGTTTGAGGTGGTTATGAACCAGTCCTTAGTATGCTGTGAACGCCTGGCATTTTAAATGGTGACTGAGGGTTTTCTCATCGAAAAGGACAGACAGCATCAAGTCATCTTTTCCATGTTCGCCAAAAAAATTTCTCTTCGATTCGCCAGCCAAGTGTCTCGTATTGAGTACTTTTTCTGCACTGGAGTCACGGCGCAACTGATTTAGTTCAACAAGAGCAAGCACGTTTCAAATACCACGAAGGACTAGCCCTTCCGAAGAGCGCTTGGGGCCGCTCCTGCCTCAAATGCGTACGTATTCATTCATATTTCTAGCACGCTTCGCCTAGCACAGGTCAGTTTCACCTTTTATTGCTCAAGTATGTATAAAAGGCTTAGCAACCTCTTTAAATCCCCTTTTTAGTGTTACTTTTGACACATTACGAGCCGCTCAGCCGCTATCGGCTTTGTGGTACTCCATAATGAGGTAGGCAATCAAAAAACTTATACTTCAGATTTTATGCAAAATCAATGATGACCTGACTTATTTAATTCCGTCGATTTTATTACATTTTTAACTAAATAAAATAAAATTATATTAACCAATAAACGACTTCTCAGTCCCTCAACCATTTCTTCCTTTCGCTCGGTATCTCCACCAAGTCATACCCCATCATTGGCATTTTGACACTTAGCAAGCAATCAGTTCATAATTTATACGATTTTTATAACTTTAACGCGAAATCAAATAGCCAAACCCAATTTACATGTGTGCGTATGTGTGCCTGTTTGTGTATATGATGTCTCTGATCCGAAAATTGCCACCAGGCCATTAGTAGAGTAGTTATGTTGCATGAAGTCGATGCCGTTTGATGCAGCGCACGGTGATCAAGAAACATAAGTTTGCTGGATAAATGAGATCCTTCTTCTTCTATCCTATAACGGCAGTTCAAGAAAACTTTCAGTTTCACTAGGGTTGGAGCAAAGAGACATGAGTGTTAGATCCGTTGGCTCCACAATGCATCTGAAAAGATGGTTGGTGTTATGTGGGACACATGGCAGGCAGGACATACACTGCGTTTATCAGAGATGATTCTGGATAAGTAAGAGTTCAACTCATGTCAGTATTCAAATCGAAGTTGATGCAATACTGGCACGCGTCTCTCTTGGAAGTTCGCTTTCCTCTATTGAGTTCGACGGGCATTTATCAGTATCAGACTTTGCCTACTCTTTGTGGATGAAGCTCAGAGACTGTTTGTGCTCATCCGGTTCAAACGGCTGAATTCTTGCGTGCCTGGTCTTTTCGTTGTGCCCCCGGAGATATCCCCCTTTATTCCTGGGAGGTTTTAAAGTATTTAAAAGAAACTGTTAGTTCAGCATTTCGTTTCAATCCTTTTTTGGAAGTACTCCCGCATCATTGCGTAGATGATGCTCTGGCTTCATAAGGAAACATCCCGTGGCAGTGCTGAGCTCGGAGCCTTCAGAGGCCCGCAGCTTCCTCCAATGTGTTTATTTTATGCTTGGCTATGTGCAGTACACAAGCATTTCTTTGTTTTTGCCCTAAAGTGCTGGCAGCGAGAGACTTGAAGATTTTGTTACGGCTCTGAGCTTTACGTGCAATTGCAACTGGATGATCGGCGAAATGCAGGTCTTTTCAAACGTCGCAATAAGTATTTCTGGGGTTCGATAGCTTGTTGCTGACATAGAACACGTTGAAGATCTTCGGAAGTCCCTTTTTTGGAAATCTGGGTAGATTATCGTAACTTTGGAATACATGCTTGTGATTGTTAAGCCTCAGGTTTGCCTGTGAAGTAAAGGACGGCTACAAGTGTCTTGCCTACTGACGACAGTAGAGATATGGGGCGAAATGATTTTCCCTGATTGACTGGTTACCCAGGCTTTAGCACTGGTCCCGCCTTTGTCATTTTCCACTTCTCAGGGAATACAAAGTTGGACAGAGACAAGTTGAAAGCAAGCGCCAAATAACTGTTTAATTTGCAAGCCCAAATTGAAAGCTTGGGTAGCTTATTGTCATCGACGTGGATTTTTAATATTGCTGACACCTCCGCCTCTAGCTAGAATTCATTTAAGATTCTTCGGAAGTCCCTTTTTTTTGAAAATCTCGGTAGATTATCGTAACTTCGGAAGACATGCTTGTGATTGCCGCAGGTGTGAGCCGCAGGTTTGCCCGTGAAGTAAAGCAAAGGTGGACAGAGGTAAGTTGAAGACAAGCGCCAGGTAACTGGTTAATTTGTTAGCCCAAATTGGGAGCCTATTATCGGCTTAGTAATGATTCGTAATAACGAAAAAAAATTTTTGAAGAAAGCTTAACCTAGACCAGTCTGATGAATCGAAATCCACATCACAATCTTATTTCAACAACACTTTTTCAAATATTCCACTGTGCGCCTTGCCGCAAGTAACTAGCTCGTATGAAAGTGCAATAAATGACTGCAAAGTCATAAAAATGAATTGCTTAACTCATTGGCACTGCAACTTGGACATCATTATGACGTTTTATTTACTTTTGATCGTTCATTCGCTGCTCGTAAAATGCCTAACGACGCCGTCATACTAAAATTGATGTGGTGTGTGTGAGTGTGGTTGGGCGTGTGTGCGCTTTTAACCTTCGTCAACAAATCTGTGAATTGATTCTTTTTCTCAGTTTACCTCAGTGATGCACACAAGGACGGCAGGCCTTGGAATACAAACGCAACTTTTTTATGAGTAGTACGTGTTTATATGGAGAGTATTTGAACATAGAATTCACGAATGGGTTGTTTACGGCTTGAAGTACAAGCTGAAACTGATTGACAGACTGCCTGCTTTACTAAATCTCTGTGACTGCGCTCAAACGGCATGAAGGTGAAAGCCGAATCATTTTCGGAAGCTCTACGAAGCTTTCGAGTGCACCACTGATTTACCTTAAGACCAGCAGTTGCTTATTTCTGTAAATAATAAAATTGATTTTTTACGATTTTCAATCGCTTCTCTCACGCGACAATGGGACGAGAATTGCCTAGAAATTTTGATTTTTTAAGTAAAATTTTATGTGGCCAACATATCATTCGTGGTGTGTTTTATGAGCTTTTTGCTCGCATGAAATACGCTGAGCTTACTCCGACTGCCATTATCGGCTATCAACGATATAAATTAAACTATTTGCTACGATATATGGCAAGCTCGCAGAAACTTTGCCATCACACACAAACGACATCTCTGGTAGTCAGACTTTTATGGCGCACTGAGGAGAGCGGAAGTTATTTGTTGTAATGGGTGTGGATTGGAAATAGGTGTATATATGTGTTTACAAAATGGGCGCGTTATTTATACTGGACTTCGAAGACTTAAAAAGGCTACACCTAAGAGGTTTTTAGCTTGTCTATACTAGCCATTCTATGGACAGCAAGTTTCCGAGAAAAATGCGTCTTTTTGATGATTCAACGTATGTGGAAACCATTAAGCGATATTATCACCTTTTCTTCTACTTTATCTTGTTACGATAAAGACACTCCCTGAAGGCTTTTGGGAAAGTATTATTTATGATGATGATGCTCCTTTGCCGTATATTGATCCGGTAAGTTCCAGAAATTGGCACCATTAAGGTACTATCCCGATCATCTCGGAAACGATTTGATATGAACACCTCACATTTTTCAGGTATATGGAGTTTAGTTGTGTCTTACGACAGAATTACCTAACTCGGGAAAATAACCGTATCTCGTTCGAAGTTGAGCTGGAGTGTAGCGCGTCCCCTTGGTGAGGTTGCTTTCCTCAACTGTGAGCTCAGAGTATTTGTCTTTGAAAACGGCGGCTCATCGGGCTATTTCTGGAAAAGTGGGTTCTTTTACACTCCTTTTTCATACGGCCGAATTGTTAAACGCCGTATTTCTTCATAGTGCCTACAGCATGCGCAGTTCCAGGGGGGGGGGCTTTTTTTGTATTGACTGTAATGAAGTATATAATACTAATCTACATAGTAATTTCTTATCACAAAACGGATTTTTACAAATTTTTTTATTTTTCTTTTGCTTTTTTACGTTCAAGGGGAGGGCAAATTTTTTTAAATATATGTAATAATAACGTAAAAAAGCAAGAAAAATTAAAAATTAGTAAAAATCCGTTGTGTGATAAGAAATTACTATGTAGGTAAGTATTATTCATTAGAGTCAATACAAAAAAAGTTCCCCCCCCCCTGGAACCGCGCATGGCTTACACTCCTTAAGTTCCTGGAAGGAGGAGCCTCTGCAATCAGATGTATGTTAGGATAACCCGCTAGGTTTATCACCTTTTTAGCTACATTCTGTCAGCTATGGAATTGCTATAGTCACTCTGCTGCCGCTATAAGACCCGTGTAGACATATTTTTCTCAACGTCCCTTCCAGCAATGCGAGCTTGCCAACATAATCGTTTTTATTAGAAACAAGTAGGGAAGGCTAAGTTCGGGTGCAACCGAACATTACATACTCAGTTGAGAGCTATGGAGACAAAATAAGGAAAATCACCATGTAGGAAAATGAACCTAGGGAACCCTGGAATGTGGTTGTATGACATGTGTATCAAATGGAAGGTATTAAAGAGTATTTTAAGAGAGAGTAGGCCATAGTTCTATGGATGGACGCCATTTAGGGATATCGCCATAAAGGTGGACCAGGGCTGACTCTAGAATTTGTTTGTACGATATGGGTATCAAACGAAAGGTGTTACTGAGCATTTTAAGAGGGAGTGGGCATTAGGTCTATAGGTGGACGCCTTTTCGAGATATCGCCATTAGGGTGGGCCAGGGGTGACTCTAGAATGTGTTTGTACGATATGGGTATCAAACGAAAGGTGTTACTGAGCATTTTAAGAGGGAGTGGGCATTAGGTCTATAGGTGGACGCCTTTTCGAGATATCGCCATTAAGGGTGGGCCAGGGGTGACTCTAGAATGTTTGTACGATATGGGTATCAAACGAAAGGTGTTACTGAGCATTTTAAGAGGGAGTGGGCATTAGGTCTATAGGTGGACGCCTTTTCGAGATATCGCCATTAGGGTGGGCCAGGGGTGACTCTAGAATGTGTTTGTACGATATGGGTATCAAACGAAAGGTGGTAATGAGTATTTTAAAAGGGAGTGATCCTTAGTTCTATAGGTGGACGCCTTTTCGAGATATCGCCATAAAGGTGGGACCAAGGGTGACTCTAGAATGTTTGTACGATATGGGTATCAAACGAAAGGTGTTACTGAGCATTTTAAGAGGGAGTGGGCATTAGGTCTATAGGTGGACGCCTTTTCGAGATATCGCCATTAGGGTGGGCCAGGGGTGACTCTAGAATGTTTGTACGATATGGGTATCAAACGAAAGGTGTTACTGAGCATTTTAAGAGGGAGTGGGCATTAGGTCTATAGGTGGACGCCTTTTCGAGATATCGCCATTAGGGTGGGCCAGGGGTGACTCTAGAATGTGTTTGTACGATATGGGTATCAAATGAAAGGTGGTAATGAGTATTTTAAAAGGGAGTAATCCTTAGTTCTATAGGTGGACGCCTTTTCGAGATATCGCCATAAAGGTGGACCAAGGGTGACTCTAGAATGTTTGTACGATATGGGTATCAAACGAAAGGTGTTACTGAGCATTTTAAGAGGGAGTGGGCATTAGGTCTATAGGTGGACGCCTTTTCGAGATATCGCCATTAGGGTGGGCCAGGGTGACTCTAGAATGTGTTTGTACGATATGGGTATCAAATGAAAGGTGGTAATGAGTATTTTAAAAGGGAGTAATCCTTAGTTCTATAGGTGGACGCCTTTTCGAGATATCGCCATAAAGGTGGACCAAGGGTGACTCTAGAATGTTTGTACGATATGGGTATCAAACGAAAGGTGTTACTGAGCATTTTAAGAGGGAGTGGGCATTAGGTCTATAGGTGGACGCCTTTTAGAGATATCGCCATTAGGGTGGGCCAGGGTGACTCTAGAATGTGTTTGTACGATATGGGTATCAAATGAAAGGTGGTAATGAGTATTTTAAAAGGGAGTAATCCTTAGTTCTATAGGTGGACGCCTTTTCGAGATATCGCCATAAAGGTGGACCAAGGGTGACTCTAGAATGTTTGTACGATATGGGTATCAAACGAAAGGTGTTACTGAGCATTTTAAGAGGGAGTGGGCATTAGGTCTATAGGTGGACGCCTTTTCGAGATATCGCCATTAGGGTGGGCCAGGGGTGACTCTAGAATGTTTGTACGATATGGGTATCAAACGAAAGGTGTTACTGAGCATTTTAAGAGGGAGTGGGCATTAGGTCTATAGGTGGAGGCCTTTTCGAGACATCGCCAATAGGGTGGGCCAGGGGTGACTCTAGAATGTTTGTACGATATGGGTATCAAACGAAAGGTGTTACTGAGCATTTTAAGAGGGAGTGGACATTAGGTCTATAGGTGGACGCCTTTTCGAGATATCGCCATTAGGGTGGGCCAGAGGTGACTCTAGAATGTTTGTACGATATGGGTATCAAACGAAAGGTGTTACTGAGCATTTTAAGAGGGAGTGGGCATTAGGTCTATAGGTGGACGCCTTTTCGAGATATCGCCATTAGGGTGGGCCAGGGGTGACTCTAGAATGTGTTTGTACGATATGGATATCAAATTAAAGGTATTAATGAGGGTTTTAAAAGCGAGTGGCCCTTAGATGTATATGTGAAGGTGTTCTCGCGATATCGACCAAAATGTGGACCAGGTGATCCAGAAAATCATCTGTCGGGTACTGCTAATTTATTTATATATGCAATACCACTAACAGTATTCCTGCCAAGATTCCAAGGGCTGTTGATTTCGCCTTGTAGAACTTTTTCATTTTCTTCTACTTAATATGGTAGGTGTCACACCCATTTTACAAAGTTTTTTCCAAAGTTATATTTTGCGTCAATAAACCAATCCAGTTACCATGTTTCATCCCTTTTTTCGTATTTGGTATAGAATTATGGCATTTTTTTCATTTTTCGTAATTTTCGATATCGATAAAGTGGGCGTGGTTATGGTCGGATTTCGGCCATTTTTTATACCAAGATAAAGTGAGTTCAGATAAGTAGGTGGGCTAAGTTTAGTAAAGATATATCGTTGTTTGCTCAAGTTATTGTGTTAACGGCCGAGCGGAAGGACAGACGGTGGACTGTGTATAAAAACTGGGCGTGGCTTCCACCGATTTCGCCCATTTTCACAGAGAACAGTTACCGTCATAGAATCTATGTCCCTACCAAATTTGAGAAGGATTGGTAAATTTTTGTTCGACTTATGGCATTAAAAGTATTCTAGACAAACTAAATGAAACTGGGCGGAGCCACGCCCATTTTGAAATTTTCTTTTATTTTTGTATTTTGTTGCATCATATCATTACAGGAGTTGAATTTTGACTTAATTTACTTATATACAGTAAAGATATTAAATTTTTTGTTAAAATTTGAATTTAAAAAAAATTTTTTTTAAAAAGTGGGCGTGTTCTTCATCCAATTTTGCTAATTTTTATTTAGCACATATATAGTAATAGTAGTAGCGTTCCTGCCAAATTTCATCATGATATCTTCAACGACTGCCAAATTACAGCTTGCAAAACTTTTAAATTACCTTCTTGTAAAAGTGGGCGGTGCCACGCCCATTGTCCAAAATCTTACTAATTTTCTATTCTGTGTCATAACGTCAACCCATCTGCCAAGTTTCATCGCTTTAACCGCCTTTGGCAATGAATTATCGCATTTTTTCGGTTTTTCGAAATTTTCGATATCGAAAAAGTGGGCGTGGTTATAGTCCGATATCGTTCATTTTAAATAGCGATCTGAGATGAGTGCCCAGGAATCTACATACCAAATTTCATCAAGATACCTCAAAATTTACTCAAGTTATCGTGTTAACGGACGGACGGACGGACGGACGGACGGACATGGCTCAATCAAATTTTTTTTCGATCCTGATTATTTTGATATATGGAAGTCTATATCTATCTCGATTCCTTTATATATGTACAACCAACCGTTATCCAATCAAACTTAATATACTCTGTGAGCTCTGCTCAACTGAGTATAAAAAAGTCAGTGAAGAACATATTTTCATATGGTTTCTGAGGGGAATGTTATGTCCCAAAAACGTTTTGTGATCATGAGGAACGTGTGAGTCTCATAGGCTGTGATTCCAAAATTTTTGAAGAGCGTATTCTTAAAAAATCTTATCTGTTTCGTTATTTTTATGGTTAGTTTACTTAATCTACTTAAATTCCACGAAATTCCTTTTTAGGTATCACCTAACAGAATTGTTTCTAAACTCAAATACCTAATCCTAACGAAATGGACGCATTCCTCCTTAAGCTACAAAGACTTATAGCTGAACTCAGGTCAGGAAAGACTTACCTGATATGCCGCCAGAACTCACTTCCCAAAGACGCAACTTCGCTCAGGCCACTGAAGCCAAAAGAACTACCCATATTTCGTAATAAGCCCAGATCTCTCCATAGCTTCTCAAGATAAAGTCAGTTTAAGGTAGTTATCTGCTATACCTATCAGAAAATTGTAGAGAAAAGCTTAATCAAGATTTTCAGTTGTAGTAATAGTGACCTGAGCTTCAACTTCTTTCTTAAGGTGTGTAAAATTTTGGTACTAGTGATCTGACCAAGTAGCGCCAGTTAACCCAACGAAAAAGAGACTGGCGCACCTTGTTGGACGGTCATAACCATTTTAACGGTTAAGCACCAATTAAGTTGGTAAGTTTCTCCATAGAATAGTACATTGGGAAGACGCTAATAAATGTTGATTCTAAGCGGTCTGTGAATAATGAAGTTTTGCCACCGATGAAAGAAATTTTAAGTGAAAGATACTTTAAAATACAGCAATGTTTTCTAGATAATCATCGCAAATATCAACTTTTTCTTAAGCCAACTTAAGCTGTTATAGCAGACAACCCCATTTCATTTATTGTCAGCATAACATGATCTCTGTATGTCCTTTGAAATGTTGCATACTTAATTTGTGTGACAAGTAGTCGCCAGTGGCGTTACAACAAAATAAAAGTAAAATAAAAAATCAATTGCTATGTACTATTTTTTCCGCATTTATCTCACTCCCATTTTTGCTAGGTCAATTGTCTCCAACACTTCTAGGCATCATTTTTCAACACTCGGTTTGTAAATATTTACAACAAGAATGTTGTTGTCTCTAGTCTGGTCGACGACTACTTATATTCACCATTGTCTGGTTGCGGTTTAATGAAATGACAGACTTTTTTTACTGTATCCTTTGATTTTTCATCTTCTATTTATGTTACTCATTCGTATTTTGCTTTTTTTTTATGCCTCTGCTTTATTAAAAAAAATATATCATAGTTTGGATTAAAGAAGTGGGCAATTTTTTTTTGTATTTGTATAAATTGTAAAAAAAGGTTAAAAACTTTAGGTAAGTTAAATTATGTACATCCAAGTTAGTTTGTTTTCTTCCACTTTCTTTTTAACTACTAATCTTGTATCTTAAGTAGCACTGACATGATGAGTCGTCAACAAGTAATCTGGCAATAAGTATCATGACACCATATTATGAAAACTAGAGTTCGCCAAGTGGTTGATATTCTGGTACTACATAGGGGACTTTCTTTCGTTTGCTTCCCTTTGCTATCCTGTCCATTTTTTTTTCTTTCACAAATTACCAATTTTTTTCATTTCATTTCATTTCATTTTATTTTATTCTATTTTCCTTTATATTTCATTTTATTTTATTTTAATCTATTTTACTTTATTTTGTTTTATTTTATTTTATTTTATTTTATTTTATTTTATTTTATTTTATTTAATTTAACTTAATTTAATTTAGTTTAATTTATTATTTCTATATTATTATTTTTTATTTATTTTATTTTAAATAAATTTTTTTATTTAATTTAATTTCATTTTATTTTAAACCTCTTTTTTTCATTTTATTTTATTTTAGTTTTAATTATTTTATTTTATTTTATTCAACTTTTTTATTTTATCTTACCTTATCTTATCTTATTTTATTTTATTTTATTTTACTTTATTTTATTTTATTTTATTTTTTTAATTTTAATTTATTTTATTTATTTAATTTAATTTAATTTAATTTGATTTAACTTAATTTAATTTATTATTTCTATATTATTATTTTTTATTTTATTTTATTTTAAATTCATTTTTTTATTTAATTTAATTTTATTTTATTTTAAATTATAATTTTTTTTCCTTTTATTTTAATTCAGTTTTAATTATTTTGTTTTATTTTATTTTATTCAACTTTTTTATTTTATCTTACCTTATCTTATCTTATTTTATTTTATTTTATTTTACTTTATTTTATTTTAGTTTATTTTATTTTGTTTTACTTTGCTTTATTTTTTTTATCTGATCTTATTTTATTTTAAATTATTTCACTTATTATTTTAAGAATTTATGAGCTTAACACCGGCTTATAATAATTGAATATTCAATTATTATGTTTTTTTAAGAAAAACTGAAAAGAAAGAAAGAAATATTTACTGGCATAGTGCGATGGTACCATTTTGAAAACCGCCACGTAATCATCATCAGGCAATTTCGTAGTGTTATCAAAGGTTTCACCGATATTCAAACCGCGAATCATACGGTGAAACTGCAGTTGCCTTAACCACTAGACTATCCTGCTTGTATTTGTATGTTAATATAGAGAGAAAATGTCGCAATTGTGTTGTTAGTGTAGAAATGAGATAAACTGAATTAAGCAAGGAAACAAATATTTCTTGCCAAATTTGGTACAGCAAGTTGCCAGTTGAACGAAATCAATGCTAGTTTTCTTTTGATATGAAATTCTGTAGTACAGCGGATTGAGTTCGCATTGCTAACACCTTGTATGGATTCACCTTGGCCTCGAAGTTATATCCGTCAACAGTGTCACTGCTGCCGAGGCGCGTAATCGCTGATCTTTTGTTTGATCGCCCGCAGGTTGGAGGACCAACTATGCGATTATCTGAACACACTGCCGAAGTAGAGTGCACTTCCTTAATCGCTGTCGATTAGAGTGCTTTTGTGCATGATTCAGACGCCATCCCTTGGATTGCGTGCTTCACCAACATCCGATGCGAAAAAGACGTAAGGGTTATTCATAATGAAAGTTAAATGAAAAATTCACTAAATTAAACCTTTTTATCTTCATTTCTTGGAATTTTCAAAATATCGAAAAAACTTACCAACACTATTTTATAAATTACTTTGAGGCCATACATAGAAGAATGTGACAAGTTATGTATGAAGTGTGGCAAAGCTGTCAAAAGTCGCCATAAACTTGTGTGACATGTGTGTATCGTTATTGTGTGTATGTGTGTGCGTATTAGTGTGATGTCCACTTCCAAATATGCTTGACATCAAGTTCTGCCACTTTCCTTAAACTTTTCATAACGCTATTGCTCCACAGATGTAGGAAAAAATAACTTTTAAATTTATATGTCACTAGTCATGCCCGCTCTCCTCACGTAACCATCATATCTACAAGTATGATGTCGCCTCTTGACGCCTGCAAATATTTCTGCTTTTAAGTATTTTTTTCTAATAACAAAAAATTCGAAAATGAATGACATTTGACTCGCTAGAGAGTAGAAGAACACACAAGTACGCACGCATGCTATTGAAGGTAGTAGAGATGGTAGGGAGAAGAAGGTGAAGTTGTTGTTGTTATTGTTATGGCTGTTGATGGTACCGAAGGCTCAAAGTGAAAAATGTCATTGCGATGTCAGGCGCCGCATCTACCCATCCCATATGCAGCAGCTAGCCGCTCAAATCAACTCACATGCACTCACTCTCACATTTTCTACACGAGTACTTGGGTTGCTGCTGGCCAAAGCTTTTGCACTTACTCACTACTTATATACTTCTTCTGCCACACATGTCAAAATAAAACTTCAACTAGAAATTGAGGTTATTGCTGCTTGGCGCGCACCAACACACAGCACACGCACTCATATTCATACAAAGCAGCCACATAACACTGACCAAACAACACAGCGCTTCGTGCGTAAGAGAACGGGGGGACTGTAAAAGATGTGCAAAACGCCCAGCAAAGAAAACTTACATTTTCATAATTTATAAAAAATCATCATCAATGTCCTTGTGTGAACGTCGTCCGTCGCATCGCTATTATTGCTGTTGTTGTTCTGGCGTTGCTGCTCTTGTTGTCGTCAAACGCCTTTTGTCCTGCTGCTTTTCGCTCTCACCTATATACTATATTGCCCATATCAGCAGCAGCAGCAGCATCATTGGCATCAAAGGATAATAATGAAAAGTGAAGATGGGGGACCTAAAAACTTCTCAAAATCTGTCACAATTCAACTTGTCTCTGCCGCACATACTCACACTCACCCAACTGATGCAGCAAGAAGCAGGTGGTTGGCATTAAGACAGTATGTACAGTGCTGTGCAGTGTAATGGCAACGCAATAAAAAATACGACAAAACTGATTGGATTATGAACTACAAGTAATGTTGTTTAATGTTTGTCTTTAGAGCAAGGACTGCTCGCTTCGACAATAAAGAAGATCATTTCTGTATCAGGACAATAGGTTTGGTAAGGTTAGATTAAGAGGACGTGCGTTGGAATTTCTCTCATTTCCAACCGGAAACATTTTGTTCGTTTTAATTCCCTAGTGAGTTGTGGCACATTCGTGCAACCTGATAACTTCCTAGTGGTCTCCAAGAACAACTAACTATCCATGAACTCAGTGAAAGATCCACCTTCCCAGCCTCCGGCAGACTGTCGAAAAACCGTGCGCCCAGAGATCTGAGTCGTCTGTCTTGTTTGCTTCCTGGACCTCGCAAAGAAAGTGAAAATTTACTCCTCTACGTCCTCAGATTTTGCAGTTGGAGCTTTTTAGTATACGCATCAGCCGAAGCAATGGTGTAATAGGGCAATGACCTGTGATAACACCCCGTAAGTACCCTCACTGCAGATTTGTTTAGCTTGAGAAGGCAGTTATCTCCTTTCCTGTCCAAACATGGCATGAGGACCTAGAGATGTCGCAATCAGCCCGCCTTATCTGCAGCAAATGACTTATCTGAATCTCATATCCCTTGATTTCCTCAAATGTCCATTTGGGAACCTTTCCTGGTCATCTTATCTGTGAATTTCCATTAATATAGCTATGCCTGCTATTAGATGCCTTATGCCTCGATATACCATAAACCTAACTAATCTTTCCTTATATTTCTGTTTTATATGCACAACACTGTACATGCATAAATTGACCATTTCAGCTAGCAAGAAGATGCTGGCGTTTTATAGTGTTTGGGGCAAAATACTCACTTGAAATTTCCATGTGTAATGACGGCCTCTGCGGTTTGACCCACACATCCATATAAACAAATTATTCACTTACGCACACACACCACACTTATATTCTTTTCTCATACAAAACAGCACGTAAATCTTATGTGTTCATTCTTACTTACATACATACCCAGCAGTCGAACCAGCTATTAGCGAGCTAGCGTGCAACTAGTACGAATACTACTCTCTATTGGGCAGCCCACTCTTTTTTTCTTAAAGAAACTCGTACACACTTAGATTCAGTCCTACAACATAGCCTTTTTTAGTGGGACTTCGATAGTCATGTCCTCTTGGTCACAGTTTTCAGTGTAAGTTGGAACTGCAGTAAAGTTGACTTGAGTTTAACGCTGCCATAGTGGCAGTTTGAAAAGAGATCAGCACTAAATTGGCTCCAAACGGCCTAGGTGGCAAAGGTAAAGTCTAGTCAGCTTTGACTGTAGCTTAAGCTCGCACTGAACACTGGGCATTGCTCAACTCACACAGTCGGAGTGACAAACCAACTGAAACGTCGAAGCAGTAGAGTCCAGCCCTTCGATTTTTTGCTTGCTTTTCCTTTTATCTTTGTGAACAAAAAATTTAACTTTGGCATCAAGTCCCACTTTCGAGTTCTCAATACCTCATTGAGTTTTCACTTTGATATTCCGAAGTTCTGAGCATCTGCAACTGTTGTCATCTACACGACAAACATTTGGACGATTACAAAGCTTATGGCCTAGGGCCTCTTTAACCAAGTTGTCTATATGGATGAAAGCCAATGAATCCTACTGAGCTCTCTGCAGTCTGCTATAGAGTGTGGCAAATATTCGTATGCGTGAGATCTTGTCACAGCGACTGAAAGATCACAGTAAATTTCAGCAATAGCTTGAAAGCACTCACCATGACTGACTGACTGTGGCGGCATCTGCTTCCCGTTCTCAATCAAGCGCGCTAATAATGGCTATTACAAACTTTGCTGCGAAGCTTTGCGGCATTGATCAGATACTTAAACAGTCTCTTTGGCTGTTATGGCTTGTGGGCACAAAACCATCGCAGTAACAAGCATATAAAAGTTAATGCGACGTCTAGAGGTGGATAGTATGAACAGGGATTTGAATAGCAATGCCGTTCCATCATTCTCCATTCACATTCAAGAATGGAAAACAATGTGACTGAGGGGCCACAATCACAGCTTACGTTGTTCCTCAAAAATCACGCGAACTGCTAACTCTGAGTCTGCTCGTGAAGGGAAACTGTCTGTAAGTTTCGATCAATCACAACGCCTTAAATAATTACAGTCGTACAAGCAAATCTATTCTGTTTTAGACTAGTTGAAAATGAAATTGGAAAAGTTCTAGTGTTTGGGATATCTCTTGTCCTTCACTATGTTTTTATAAGTGTGTATTTGTGTCCAAGTTTTTACTTTTTTGTTTGTGCTCCTATTTGTTGGAAGCTGTCATAAAGTATGTTATAAAATATATAAAAAACACACACATTCAATGAAACCTAGAGACCCGATGATAAAATCAATAGCAACAACAACAACAACAAAATATGTAACGAAAAAAAAGTGACTGAATTGCGAGTAGTAAATGTCCTGTATTTTATGTGATGTCCTTTGAGGATGTGGGAAAGTTGAAGCGTTCAAGAATTAAAAACTTAAAACGGACCATGCAATCTTATGTGGCATGTATATGTGTATTTAATTTAATATAGAGTAAAACCGCAAGAACATCATGGGACATAGGAGTAAGGCAGAGCGGAATGGGACAACAATTTAAG